>RXPK01002570.1:0-40233 GCA_004143645.1 Protaetia brevitarsis
CAAGTTAAAACCATCCCTTATAATGGCGCCAAAATACGCCTTTATGCCGAAGCATTAACATCCACATAACTTACCACACACGGAAATATTTTCACAACAATTCCACGACTCGTCCGTGCACTTTCAGAGGACCTAGAGAAGATTTACGTTAATAATTTATTCGCCGCTACTACTTGGCATCATTTACCGGTGTAAATTAAATTACTGGTACTGAGGCAGTAACTTCACTCCTTACATATTACCTTGCTAAAATAAACTCGTAAATCTGCTCGAACGCTTTAATTGTACTCAAACACAAGTTTTATTGCAGACAATTTCGTTCCATTAAGAGCGTATTATCATACTCAATGTTAACGGGCATATTTCAGGAACGGCCCATCAATTTTAAGGAGGCCATTAAACGGAAAGTAAACATGTCATTAGCATTAATAAAAACATCGGGACCAGCGCGGTGAGAAACAACGTCTCAGGTTATTTTTATAAGACGTATGCGCTTGTAGAATCTACGCAAAGGCGTCCAGCAGTGGATGAAGTGTTGAGAGACAAGGTCGTGGTTATAAACAGGAATCAAAGTGAGTGTGTATTTTTATCACTGACACGTTTCGGAATAATCCTTTCAACCTTAATATTTATGTGTTAATTATCAAACAGAAAGGGTAATTATAACAACAATATCTATAGGTTCATTGAATATGTTTCAAATAGAGATTTTTTTAGCATAGTTCTTAGTAGTTTATTTATGGAATAGTAGAATTAGAAGTAACTTTAAGGAGGTACAATACTTACAAAGAAAAATCTATGACATGAAAAAATGCCCCCAACTGCGTTACAGAATTAGGTACAGCAGAGATTTACTGCCAACTTTCCTCTGCTGTCATTTGATGTTGAAATATATCGTAGAAAGTTACAGTTGACTGGCTACAATAGTAATTTGAAAAAAGCAAACATTCGCAATGTTTTCCCAGATTTCAATTTTTTTAGAATAAACAGAATGAATGTTTTTATTCGCTATTTACCAGTAGGAAATATGCATAGTTCTGTAAAATATTTATATTTTCTTTACGTTCAGATTAAGGATTGTATTTTATGATTGAATAATAAAATTCTGTTATGCGGTTGGGGATATTTTTGTCACAGAATGGGTTTTTGTATGGCGCCGTAAATTACCGTTTATGACTCGGTTTTGCAAACATTACGGTCTTTATAGGTTATTTATTTCATTTGCTGTTTAATTTAGGTTTGAATGCAGGCCGCCTTAAATAGGCATTAAAATTAGATAATGTTACAATTTCTAAACAACTTAATAGTAACTATAAAAGTAGGCATTTATCTTCAGCATAGGTTAGTGGGTGAAGCTCGCAGAACTATTATAATATGCAAGGTTTTCCACGGAAGCAAGAAGAGGATAGTAACAAATGAAACACAAAACATTTTGCTTACAATCTGCACATAATACATATGTGGGGATAGGTTATAGAAGAGATACCATTTGCATTGCTTAAGCCTAGCCTATATTGATTGCATCACTACATAAAATGTAAAAAAAAACAAGTAAATACAAACCCCTTTATGGCTAAAATTGTTAGCAATTAATGTAATTTATTTTCGATATCATTTGGCTACTGCTCGGGTATTTTATTTTAAATTTAAGTTTTAATAAATAAAACTCTGCCTTGCTTGCTTCACATCTTCATCAATGCCTTTTTTATCCAGGTTAAGACGGTTTTAATAAGTATTCAGGTGCCTATGCGTCTGTGTATATTGGGAAATAAAAATTAATTCATATATTTTGCATATACTTTTATTTTTTTGCAAACAATTGAAAGTTAATGGTATAAACAATAGTTGATAAATAAAAAAAGAAGTTTTCTCAAGTTGGTAAGTGCAAATTAGAGTTTCTTATTACGTAAGACATAACAAATTCTTGGATATTCGGATTTATTATTCAACACATTTTTTTTCTTTTCGATTCACATCGCAAGCTTCTCTATGAAAATTGTTGCGAAATATATGAAACACTGTTTTAAAGGCCTAATGTAAATAAGAAAGGTTTGATGACAATTAATATTATTGCCGCCAAAATAGACATATGTACACTTCTCGCAGGAAAAACGGGACACCAGAAATCGTCAATTTTAAAATTTCTTGGATGTAAATGCAGCTTTCAGAGGATATATACACTTATCAAAGCCATAAATCACTTTTGTGTGTGTATTATTGCCATCAAAGGTAAAGACTAAAAATTTAAACAGAAATATAAAAGTATATAGAGAAAAAGGTTTATACATTAAATAAACACATTGGAATTTCGGTGGCGGTATTTCCTTAGAAATACCGAATACGGAAATATTAATGCAAAAAAAATACATAACAACTAAAAGGCCTCTTGAGTAGACGGCACCATTTAGAAATACACATTTATGTATTTAACTTGTTTGATGTTATGTAGAAATAATTCTTTTTTTAAGAAAACATATGGCGATGGGATTTTAAAATTATATAAATTATACGCTTAGTTTGATTTATGCCCGTAAGTAATACTTTAGTAATAGACAATATGTCGATCAGCCTTCTGAGTTTTTGAACAATGTGATTTTCACATTGATTAATTACACTATTATTGATGTATTCATTATTGTTGTTTAGTATTCTTAAATATTGTATACTACAAAATATTTTTCTATGTTATTAAAAAATTACCAAAAACAGTTTAAGGTTATTTACAAAATTTTTAAAGCAATTAATTTCACAAAGAAATTATTTATTTTATTAACCCTCCGTTTATTGTATTTTCAAGAAATATATCGTAACTATCGCCTGTGTAATCCAATGTCGTTCTATTTTATTGAAATATAGCTAACACTTTTGGTCTGTAACACAGCTTCGGGCAGTAGCAACGAAAAAGTATTAATAGTATCAAATTCAACAATAAATAATTTTAGCACTAACTGAGATTTGACGAACAATATGCTTTCTTACAATGTTGTTATGTATTATAAATCCAATAATTTTAAATAATTGTTAATAAACCTGTGCTACATAAAGATAGTTTTGTAAAGAGACCAGTGTTGGCCATATTTCAAGAAAATAGATCAACGACGTCAGATACACAGGCGATAGCTAAGATATATTTCCTAAAAATACCAATAACGGAGGGATCATAAAAAATAATTTCTTTGCGAATTTAATTGCTTTATTTAAGAATTTTATAAATAATCTTAAACCTGGTTTTGGTAATTTTTTTATAGATAGAAGAAAACTTTATAGTAATGTAATATTTAAGAATATTAAACAACAATAGTAATTAATACATCAATAATAGTGTCAATGGTAGTCAATAAATCTGTGAAAATCACATTATCCCAAAACTGAGGAGGCTGACTGACATATTATCTATTGCTAAACTCATACTGGCGAGCATAAATCCAAGTAAGTAACTAAAATCAAAGCAGCACTAACGAGTAACATAATTTTAAATAATAAAATCCTATCACCACATGTTTTCTTAAAAAAGAATTATCTCTACATAACATCAAACAAGTTAAATACATATATATTTCTAGATGAAGCCGTCTATTCAAGAGTTCTTTTTGTTTGTATGTATTTTTTTTTTCATTGGTATTTCTAAAGGAAACGCCCGCCACCGAAACTCCGATTTGTTTATTCTATACATAAACCTTTTTCTCTCTATATATTTATTTTTCTGTTTAAATTTCTGGTCGTTACCTTTGATCGCAGTAATATATATATAATTAAGTGATTTATGGCTATGATAAGTGAATACGTGCTCGGAAAGTTGCATTTACAATCAAGAAATTTTAAAATTCTGAATTGCTGGTGTCCCGATTTTTCCTGTGAGAAGTGTTTCAAGGCTTTCATTCTTGCTGAAACCAATGAACAACCACCTTAACCTAAAAAAAAATCGCATTTATTTTTCTTTCACAATTCCAGGTGTTCTTTGGCAAGAATGGCAAGTACTGTTAATGTGAAACTATGCACTAATGTTAAGAAGCGCATTACGAAATGGTCGCAATAATTTTATCCGCCAACATTTTAAACATCCCTCAAAATTGTGTTGTTATTACTGAAGCCAATAAAAAAACTCTTCAACACATAAAAAAATAATATTAGTATAAAAATAATTACAATAATTAATAATTATACTCGCTGACATCTTTGACATCCCTCAAGAATTACGTATTGTTGCCACCGAAACTGAAACTTATGAAAATCTCATACATTTTAAAGATCTATATAATAGGTTTATACCTAAAGCAGATGTTTGCTATAATACCTGATGCGATAAATTATAGAGAGTTGCTTAAAAATTATTTTTATATTTTTTCTTTTGTTTAGGATGCATTTTTGAGATCTATTATCACGTTTTACAACAAAAGTGCTTTTGTTATTAATTAGGATCATGTTTTATTTTTAGTTATTACCCAATTTAGAAATACTTTTAGGTAATATTCTTAAAATAATTTGTTATAATTTAATTTCTTAAGTTTCTTCTTGTCTTGACTTATTCGAGTACTATTATTATGGATTAATAAACGTTATTTACTTTCTTACTTACATACTTACTAAAAAAAAAACTTAGTGGTAGTTAGCTGCTGCAAATAGCAGATTGTTCGTAGCAAACCATCACTAGAAAATATATAGAAACTGCGCCTTGGTGCTGGCACATTTAATCTTAAAAGCAAATATGAGTTTCCTAACCGAAGATTTATTGCTAAATTTTTAAAATTTGAATTAGTTTTCGAGATATCCTATTGTTCCTGTAACGTTTGTTATTCCAACTACTCTTGGGTAATTCAAATTAAGAATTGAAGTTGGAGCTAATTTAATTCTATTTGATTTTAATGAGTGACCATAACAACATTTGTTTATTATTTTCAATTCCATCGCCTAGAGACGCCTATGTATGTACAATCAAAGACAAAAGTCTTGAATCAAAATTAAAGACAGAAATATTGAAATACTGAAGAAACTCCAATGATTCTATCTCTATTTATTTTAAACTTGAGTCAAGACTTTATTTTTTGATAATGTATACTTACATACTGCTGTGAACTGATGGTTCAAGCATATAAGTAAAGAGAAATTAAAAATGACAAAATTAATTTAGCTAGCTCAGCAAAAATGAATTTAAAAGGGCGCCAGAGATTCTTAAATCTCAGAGAAACTTTTTTAAAAAGTAATAGTGGGCGGTTGCAAAAATGACTTTCATTAAAATTCCCAAAAATTGAAATGGCAGATTCAAAAATAAAAGAACTAGTGATTTTTTAAAATGATATTAACAATCATTAAATTTATTAAAAAAAAAAAAAGAAAAAAAACATTTGATACAATTTACAGGGTAAATAAAAACCTTGAATATAAGATTCTGGCATAAAACAAACCTGCATAAGATTCTACAATTTAAAAAGGACAATGCAAATCCTTTAGCAAACAAAATGGTGAATTCGTTCTAGAAGGACTTTCTATACCACAAAAAATCCACGTGGTTTTAAAAATTCAAGGCAACAAAAATTTAATTCAAATGACGTAAAGAAACAAGCAAAAATCAAAAAATGAAATTTATAAACAAGCTCACAGCTTCACTTCACCTACCCGCGGTGATAAAAATAAAATTAATTATGACTACAAAAAAAAACGGAAAATTTAAACTCTAAACGCGCTTACTTCTAAAACGAATATAATTAAAAAGCCTTACATGTATGTGCACACCTATCTAATACAATTTAACAAAAGAATTACAAGATAGACGATTTTAAATACAAACAACGAACTACATCTTAAACTGAAAAAGGATTACCATTGACGGTAACCAAAAACTAAACACAACAATACGCGGGCTCGTCTATCTGATAACTCCTTGGGCTTCACGGGTAACACTCTCATATATGTAAAATTTACAATCTGCGTGCGATGACCGCAACGCATCGCAAAGAAAAAACTAGCAAATAAACTATATACAGGAGTACGCAAAATGTACAAATAAATGAAATTTACAATACACAACTGACCAAATAAAATGATACAAACAATTTTAAGAATTGTGGAAACTCTAACATTGTTTTGACAAGGCTGATTTGGAATAAATAAAAATACACATTTAAATTTCCGAACGCCGGTGCCAAAAGCATAGCAATATCGTAAACAGTTTTTTTTTGAACAAAAATAAAAAGTACAATACATACAAATACTAACTTAACACTATCTGTAAGTTCCATAAATAAAATTTCATAATTTAATAGAAATTTTAACTACTTTATGGCTTCTAATACTTAAGGAAGACAAATTATTAACATCATTTGTGATACCTTTATTGTTAAGGTACCACAAATGCTGGTACTCATTAGTACTAAACTGTATTTGAAAATTATTAGGGTTAGTGTATTGGTTCTCCAGTAATTTTGGTAGCTGAAGGATGATATATTACAGATTCTTGATTAAGTGAAAGATTTGAAAATTTCCTGTTCCTACGATATCCTGCGTCATATTCTTGATATAATGGTCACTAGCTAACAATTTTGCTGATTGATCATAATATACTTCCTGTCTCTTCTGCTCATTTCTTAGTTTTAATGTCTAGGCTCTAGGCATAATGTTTTCATTATGGTTTAGTGGTTGTAAAGTTTTTACTGCCACTGGTAAAGCGGGTCTTCACCTAACTAAATGGGCAGAAGGACTTGGAAGGATTTGTTTGGAAGTTGCATTGTAATTAAGATCTCTATTCGTTTTCTTCAACATTTTTTTATAGTTTCTATAGTTCGCTCAGTTATACTATTACTTTGCGGATAATTAGGGCTAGATTCATATCTAGCCCCAGTTTAATATCATACACTTTAGTAAACTTGTAGAATCCAGCTGAATTAAATAGAGGACCATTATCAGAAAACGCTATTTAAATTTGAAACTAAACTACAAACTCTACAGTCTAGAAGTTATTTTATTAACTACAACTAATTTCCTATAATGATCTGCCAGCACCATGAAGTTCAAGTTATTCATGCTCATAACAGTAATAGTTTTGAATTGCTTTTGGATGTATTTGGAGTAGTAAACGAATAAAGGCTATTTTTTCTATACAGGGTGTCCCATCGAACTGGGTCATTAGATTTTTTTGAACTTCTAGTAGGAATTTGATTTTGAAACTTGCAGTGTACTCATGGCCCACTGTGGTCTATTTAAGGAAAATATTTTCAACTTTATAGCACTTTCGGTATATAGGGTGTTGATATCAACTTTCTTAATTTAAATGGAATGGTACAATTTTTATCGGTACAATGAATGTATCGAGTCATTTGCAATTAGTTTACATGAGGGTTCCCTATCCCTAAACTCAACCGTTTTTGAGATATTTGCAATTTTGATGATTTTTTGACGTTTGCAGTGTTTCAAGTAAAATTAAATAGCTAATAAGATATCAGATATTTAGTGGTTCTACTAATGTCGATGTAAGTACAACAAAGTTGAAAATATTTTCCTTAAATAGATGACAGTGGGCTATGACTACACTGCAAGTTTCAAAACGAAATTTCTATTAAAAGTTCAAAGTTAGCAAAGTAAGCAATTGCGGACAGTGTACCTACATGATAGTCCCATTTCTCACTGAACACGCTGTATATTATGGAGCACCAGTGTTTTTTTTATTATTAAAACTTGAAAAATAAAGTATTTTTATCTCTAATCTCGATTTCCAATAAACATAAAAATATAATATTTTATTGACCCGTATAGAGCTATCTCTGCGACTATCTGCTCAAATACGCACATATTTCTTGTAACCGATAATTACCTACACCACAATTTGGTTTAATTCCACACTGTAACTGGCAATTTCCCAATCACACGAACCACAATGTTATATATGTTTAAAATTAGTCGCGCCAATTAAAATTTAACGTGTGACTTGTTAGTTAAAACGAGATACTTTGCTTTTCCTGGGTTATAAATAAACTTATAAAAGTTTTTAATTTGCCCAACATAGGCGTGTTAGACAGGGAAAGGTTGCATATGCTAATATTTGTAATTACTAACGGGGAATAACTGAGAATCAAGCGCTAAACGTCACGAATTTGTTTAATTTTTCCATGGCTACTCATCAGGTTTAGCGCTGGTAAACAGTGTCGTAAAAGATGTTTATTAATTGCTTCATCAACTTCATTGATGTGGCGTTAAAATATGATATTGGAAGCGTGGTGAATAAACAAGTTTCTCATTAAAGATTATATGTTAATATGAACATAAATATATTAAAACAAAGTACGTTGTAACTAATAACAAACGTAAGCAATTGCATCTGAAGGAATTGCACAAAATGTTATGAAAAGTACTTGATAAAATATAATTAGGTTGTATCGGTTATTAACTGTCATTCGAAAGGAGATTTTTATTTCCAGATATAATATTTCGAAATACATATTTGATTAGCCAAAACTGGATTTGAATATTTATACAGGGTATTCCACGTAACTGGTTCATTAAAAGTTTACGATGTTCTATTATTTACTTATATTTGAGATTTTGGCACCAGTATCTGTTCGATTGGAGTTATAAATGTAAAATACCTTAACCAAAATATCACTTCCGGTTGACCGGAAATGGATGTCAACTTTCTTATTTTAAATAGAATCATATAATTTTTTATTCATTTTTGGATTCTACAACTATAAATACGTCAGTTTTCATTAGCTATTCCTATAGCTACATGTTGCCATTTTTGAGTTATTTAGGTTTTTCTTGTTTTTTAGTCATAATCATTGCATCATTGAGAAATTAATATCTCGGTTAATACTGCAAGTAGAGACTCCAAATTTGCTATGTTATGAATGTAGATATAACTCTAAGAAACGGTAAGCACACTTCACATTCTAACATACAGGGTGTTCAAAACTGAGGAACAGAGTGACATATTTTCAAATGCAGAAAACTCATTTTTTTTAAATAGAACACCCTGTATTTTAATTCGGAATTAAGAAGTAAATATCATCCCCTTTCACTTTATATCAGCATTCTCTATACCTATCTTTAATAGATTTTGAGATATGAACGACTTTTTGTAAACAGACTAAGTAGCCCTATCTTTGCGTGTTTGTAGCTGGCTCTGAATAGGATTAATGTCAAATTCATTGACTAACCAAAAGTGTTTATGTATATCATTGTAATTACACTTTCGTACAACGCAATATTAATAGAAATGACTATTCGAACAGACATTCTTGTATGGTTATTCAAAAATAATACATGAATTCGACGTGAATCCATTTCAGGGCCAGCTGCAATCATTTAAAGATAGGGCTACTTATTCTGTTTAACAAAAAGTCGCTCATATCTCAAAATCTATTAAAGATAGGTATAGGGAATGCTCATATAAAGTGATAGGGGATGATATTTACTTCCTAATTCCGAATTAAAATACAGGGCGTTCTATTTAAAAAAATTGAGTTTTCTGCATTTGAAAATATGTCTTTCTGTTCCCTCAGTTTTGAACACCCTGTATGTTAGAATGTGAAGTGTGCTTACCGTTTCTTAGAGTTATATCTACATTCATAACATAGCAAATTTGGAGTCTCTACTTGCAGTTTTAACCGAGATATTAATTTCTCAATGATGCAATGATTATGACTAAAAAAAAAGAAAAACTTAAATAACTCAAAAACGGCAACATATAGCTATAGGAATAGCTAATGGAAACTGACGTATTTATAGTTGTAGAATCCAAAAATGGATAAAAAATTATATCATTCTATTTAAAATAAGAAAGTTGTCATCCATTTCCGGTCAACCGGAAGTGATATTTTGGTTAAGGTATTTTGCATTTATAGTTCCAATCGAACAGATACTGGTGCCAAAATCTCAAATATAAGTAAATAATAGAACATCATAAACTTTTAATGAACCAGTTACGTGGAATACCCTGTATATGTATAACGCAAACATGATACGTTTTGTAAAAGTAGAACTTTCATTTCGCTTATTTAATTAAAACTTTTTGCAACTCACGAAATACTCTATAATACTGGAGTGGATTTTGACTGAATTAACCATCAGAATTGACTCACAGTTGCTAATATCAATGACCGAATTGTTTGTGTATGTACTATACTAATAAAGGGAAGAGACTTATATGAAATTACTGTTAGACGATGTGTGGTGGTGGTCTTAAAGGATACGTCATCATTGTGTTGTAATCAATGTAATCGTCAACATTTTTATGCGTCCTATATAACGGAGCAATTAATAAAGCGTAATAAGGAAGTGAAGGTGCTAAACAGGTAACTATATATGCATGAGCATTGCCATCTGCAAAGCGTTGAATAGAATTTATGGCGCCATTTATCTTATTTTCCTTATTGAATTGCACTAATCAGTGATGTTTTTTGTGAATAGATAGAAAACCTACGTCATGATGCACACTGAGAAAATAATTCTATTTCGCAAAGAAATAAATATTTTTGGAAAAACTTATTTTATATAAAGAAGATTTGTTTGAATTAAACGCAGTAACTTATGATTGAAGCAATCAAAATGTTTGCTAGGAATAAAGCTAAAATTTTCTGGATAGGAAAATAATAATTACAGATCGATGAGATTAAAAAAAACAAACATATTGAGCAAAGCTGTAAAGATGTGTCGGGAAAATAAATTATTCTGTTCGTATACAATATTATATTGCCGGTAGTTCAAACAAAAAATGTGTTAACCAAAGTAAGCGAGTAGAATATTAAAGGTGTCGCATATGTATACATTTTTTTTTTATTTCTCTCTATTTTATGAATTTGTTCCTTTAAGAAACCGCATTTGTGCATGCCGGCGAAATATAAGCAACGCTGGATTTTTCGTAAATCGTTATTTGGAATGTGTTTACATTTTAAAGTAGATATACCATTTGCCCACGCCGACATTTTTTTAGGGAGACGTGAAATTTGTATTTCACTGCACATTTAAGAGCCGTTTTACACGTACGAGAATTCTTACGCAAATTATAACGTAAGAATTTTTGTCGGGACACTTTCAGGCCGTTTTACACAGGAATAGGGTTACTTCCATCTGCACTTCTCAGTTGTAACTTAAATCTAAAAAATTATGATCCATATTTTGCTGGTTTATCGGTTAACTGCTATTTATTTAGGATTTCTATGATAACCATAATCATATAACAATTTAATTTAACAAATACGCCTGCTTATAACAACAAATATCGTGAAAATTTTGGTGAAAATGTATTTCTGTGTAAAAATGATCTGAAAGTGTCGCGACAAAAATTCTTACGAAAATTATAATCAAAATTTTCGAGATAATTTTTGTTATGATTTCTGTAAAAATTCTCGTACGTGTAAAACGGCTCTAACATATTAGTATCAGTAAAAAGGTTTGTTTCCTTTTTGCTTTTATAAATAAATTTGCATATAAGTAGATCACTTACACAGAATGTCACACATTTTATTCCTTAAATGAAATTCAAAAAATTGATTTATCTGTAGATTTATTAAATAAAATGAGGCAGACATAAGTAAGAACTGCCAGCCGCATGCTATGGCTGTATACCCGTTTATACGCTGCATATAGTTTGCACCAGTGTTGCCAATTAACGGAAAACGTATTTCACTAGATCGAGATTATAATTCTACCAGAAAATCACTAAAATTGGGAGACGAATTACTTTATAAAGTATCTTAAGAAAAGCAAAAAAAAATATTTTATATATTTATGTAATTAATAGTTGTTTACTACTGTAAATCGCCCTTTGTTCCATCTTTTTATTATAATTCGCACAATGCTACTTTTAGGAAACTATTACACAAACTACATTTTTATTTTGTCTATTATATATGAATTTAATACAACACTTATCAGGTAGTCGTCAAATATACAACTATACAATTGTAACAATGTTTTATAAAATCATAATATATATTTCTTATTTATTTTATTTTGTACTTTTATTTATTTACATATATACAGACCTGTGATGCCCTGATTATAGGTCGACTGTTTGATCTGTATGTATATATGTAATCAACGTATAGGAAAACCAAGTAACGTCACTCGCATTTTTATAAGTAGGTTTTTAGGGAAAGTCTCTGTTGACCCTCTACCATTTTGGTTTGTAGATTGTGCGCGAAATTTTAAAAATGTATGTGTATGTTAGAAATAAAATCATTCCCATATAAACGAAAATACACTCTAACATTCGAGAAGACTAAAAGCTAAATTACAAAAGACTTGTCTAGTTTCCATATCATAGAATGCATAACGTACATTATACGGTACAAAATAAAATGGCGAGTAAAATTTATCTTGGCGCAAGTGATGCTACTTGGTTTTTCTATATTTCGATGTAATTTGGTCTTCGTGTTCAATGAATTCACTAGATTTATTACTAAAATTAAAGAAAATACACTAAACTTTTCACTAGCCACTAGAATATGATTTGTGGTCACCAAACGTGCTTTCAATGCACCAGATTTAGTGGAAAATTCACCAAGTTGGCAATACTGGTTTGTAAGGCACTTTAAGCTATCTAATCGATGCGATATCAAATACCTGATGTACTTCATTCATTACAAAGTGAAAAAATTTTCGAATATAAAATAATTATAGCAATGAATACTTTGCGAAAGTGGCGAACATTTTGAGAATGCTAGGGAGTATGTAGGGGAGGGTGGGGCAAGATGAGGGCACGAGGCATGATAGGGACATCGTCTTATCTACAAAACGGCAGTAAGCATCTGTCAAATAATAGCAGTCCTAATATTGACAAGTGCTGTTTTATGTTTGTTGTAATGTAGGAAACTTTACTAGCCGTAATAACAAAGTTATTGCTATTTGTGCGTGAACTTTGCAATTTCCAGAATTTCGTTATTATTTTGATGGTGAGTTCAACGGCCAGTATCGGAAGCATAAGTAAATTATTTACAACTACACTTTTTTGTGCTTTTAATTGATGTATTGCATGTATTTTCTACAGTGCGTTATTTGTTTATTTCAAATATTTAATATGTTATTATAACATAACCAGAAAATGTCCCAAAGAGGCAAGATGGGGCTATTGGTATGGGGCAACATGGGGACATCACTATCTCACTCTTCAGTTTGATTCGTTATGCCTGGATATGCCATTATGCTTTCTCGAAGACATAATGCCTATTTCTGATGTTAGGAATAAAGTACAGGTTTAATCAAAGCGTAACAAGGGAAAGACAACAATCCTTACAAACACTACGTATAAAAATCTGCTACAAGAAAATAGAAGTCTGGAGAATCCCTAAAGCAACTAGAAGTGCTGAGGGAGAGTTAAAGGGAAAAAATGACAAAGAAGAAAACAGAAGAGATCAAGAAGCCCAATTTTGTAAGGAAAGCAAAGAGATAGATTTTTAGAAAACGTCAAGGAAATAATTAAGTTCTTCTGTTGAGGAAGATGACGCTCAATGTTAGTAGTGTACACACAGAGAAGTAATTTCTAGAATCAAGTGAGAATTTCTCAACTGAAGTACCTCTCGTTCTTGTATATAAGCAAATGAATAATTTCTTGGACGAAGAAAATTATTTTCTCAATATCCCAAGAAATTAATTCCTTGTTTGAAGAAATTTAATGTCCTTAGACAAAGGAAAGCTGGTTACTTGAAACAAATAAAAAAAAACTGGTTTCAAGAATATTATGTATTTAATTCGAACTTTTGAGAACTTTGAATTGAGAAAAAATAAATTTGATTTAAAGCAGGCCTCTCCTTAAAATAAATGCAAAGCGAGCTTAATATTAGTTTATCGTTTTCTAGTGGTAAACATCTAATACCTTTAAATTAAACGTTATTTTATTAAACATGAAAACGGTACTTACTTGAACTTAAGGATTCCTTTCTTTAAATCAAGAATCAAAGATGGTGTTTTTATTCTTAAGGTGATCGCACATTAGCCCGTCACAGCACGGCACGGTGCACCCCATCACAAAACCAATAGCATTGCGCTGAGCTATGTATGCTGGTATAATGGGCGCTTGTCCATTCATTTGCATTGCTTTAATTCTATCCGTTTTTTTTTTTTTACGGAGCGCATCGTGTTGTTTTATGACGGATTAATGTGCGATAACCTTTACTCTAGTATTGTTGGTTGCAAAAAACTGATTCAAGTTTCGTCAAAAATAACTGAACTGTTGGTTATTCTGAAAAAGCCAGCAGCATGGCGAAATGTTACTCAATTGTTTGCAAACAGCAAGACCAAACCCAATATATTAATATAATTTTAATTATGCTGGCAGAGCACCCTATGCAGGATTAGTTGCTTGATAATAATTTTCGTTGACTAAATATACATATTTGTATCTTACTTATAATATACGTTGTTTCTTACATAGGATTTGTATTGTTACCATGTAACACCACATACTTTAAGGTAAAAAGTCGAAATAAATTACAAGTATAAATTTGTAAATTGTTAAATCATAGGTAAGGAAAAAAATACAAATCGAATAACTTTACAACTAAAATGTATTTATTTAGATACTACATTTATAGTATATTACAGTATTTTATTGCGGTTTCCATCTCCGCGCCAATGCTATACCACTCAAAATGGCCTTTACATTGAAGCCGAATATAAAATTGTTCTTCAGACATATCTATTTATAAAAATATCCGTAACTATATGTGTATATTTTTTTATTTACTAGTACATATATGCATTATATTATAAAAATACTTACCGTTATTCAAACCACTATTAACAGGTGACAAACAGATTTAGGTAAGACACAGGGCAAATATTATCGAAATACTGCGAAATATCTAATACCGAAATGCAAACTCGATCATACTGGATAAAACCAAGTTTCAGCGTATATCAACCCTTCCACATTCCAACTTTTTTTTCTATTCTAAATACAAGAAATTTATGTTACTTGCGTCAAGGAATTATCACTCAATATTAGAAAAATCGTAAGAAAGTGAATTACTCCTTATAAAAATTATATGTACTTGTTTTAAGAGAGATAACATTTGCCACAAATAAATTTGTTTGATATTAGTAAAATTTCACGAAAATAATTTATTATATTTAAGGACACCTATTAACTTGGATCTAGTAAATTCTCTAAAATAAAGAAAATACTATCTTACATTTAGTAAAAATGTATAAGAACACAGGATGTACTTGACAATAGAAAATGTTTTTCTGTGTGTAAGGGGAAGTATTGATACAATGCCATGGATGGAGAGGTTGTGTACATGGAGGCTGTGCGAATAACGTGGATGAGTTCGTCTTCTGTCTCAGTTGTGAAGATTAAGTTTAATATTCTTATCGTTATTGTATCTTTTTTATTAAGTAGTTCCGTTTTAAAAAGTTTTAGCTTTGTTCCTGCATGTTTTAAGAATATTTCAAAAATCTATGTTTTTTACCTATTACCTAGATTTATGGTACGACCCATTCTTAACTCACCTGGAACCCCATCTTGCCCCACCATGGGGGCAGGATGGTGTATTTACACATCTCTTTTCAAAATTTTCTCATAACATCAAGAGTACCCATCGAAAAATTGTAAATTCATCCATCAGTAGATAAATGTTTAAAGATTACAACAAGCGTACTTAGAACCTTGTATATCAATCTGCAATCCTGATGCAGTGTTCTAAAGCTTAATGTTCCCATCTTGCCCCACCTTCCCCTACTATTCATTACAAAGTGAAAAAATGTTCGACTATAAAATAATTCTAGTAATGAATACTTTGCGAAAGTAGCGAACATTTTGAGAATGCTATAGGGAGTATGTATTACGAATAGAGAATTTAGTACAGTATTCGCTATTCAGTATCGGCTACATTCAACAAAGTAACGAGTATTAAAAATACTTATAATTCCCAACACTACAATTTATTAAAGGTTTTAGCCGAACAACCACGCCGGGAATGTTTGTTGTTCGTTGTAAGTAATAATTTATAATAAAACGAGTAATATTTGTTTAAAATGCTTGATACGCATTCAAATTTTCAAAAGCTTTTAGCCGCGTCCTTGCCTCGCTATTATTACATCACACATGATCACAGTTGACGTCAGCGAGCGCATAAAACAAAAGACAACACCGAGGACGGAAACGCGAAGAACGGAACGAAAAAAAAAAAACAAGAAAAACGAAAGCCCCCTTCGCAAGTAAATAATTAGAGCAGGCGGTGATTGGTTCACACACACACACATGATACGCGTGTATACTCGGGAGAATCGCCTTCCGCCGGACGAACGTACGTCCGCCGTGCCGTCGTCGACGGCCGGTACGCACACCTAAAACCTAAATAGTATAGTCGTAGTAGTACCACACCGTCGAGTAGTCGGGTCAGTCAGTCGGGTGACGTATCCGCGGCACAGACGTACTCGCAGACAGTCAAAATGTCAGAGGCATCGATTTCCTACCCCCACTACCGCGAGGAGGCGCTCGACACGACGCTAGCGCGACCCGGAGACTACGGACTTCAGTCGAGGACCGGACCGCGGTCGAGTCACATCACCAGCGCAATGGCGACGTGCTATTCATCGTACGAGTTGGCCGCAGCGCCGGTTGTAGCCCAGACGGCGGCCACCAGGGCCGTCGTACAACCGCCGCCGCCCGTGCAGAAGGATTATTCGCGCCCGTTACACGTCGATTGTAGCGTCGAGTACGAGTTACCGAATCAGGCGAAACCACCGGTCGGTGTGCGGAATGAGCCGTTGCTGATGATCCACCCGTGCTACTTCAGGAAGATCGAGAGTCAACGGCGAAGCCCCTTCGTCAATAATCTCCCGACGAGGCAGCAAACAGCCGCGACAGCCTCCACGGTCGCGTTATCTTCCGTAGCGAAGAGGAGGATCATCCGCGGACAGCAGATACCTCAACAGATGCCGCAGCAGGCGGCTCAATACCCCGTACAATACGCCGATCGTCAACAGCAGCAACTGTGGGACTCTTTGCCGCCCCTAGTGCCGATCTCCACCAACGGCTCAGAGTTACTGCAAGCGAGGGGACACTCTGGTCTCCGGTTGCGGCACCACCTACAGTTCCGGCTCGGATTCCGGACATTGGACGGACCCGGAGCGGTCGCCGGATCGGCCGGACGACAAGCACATCCTCACCGGGAAGTATAGACAGTACTTGAGGGCGCACAGACTGCATCCGTACGTGACGTCCGCTATACCGATAGCGTCGACATTTCCGCAGATCCAGCAGGTGTGCTATAACGTGTGATCGCTGCTGTGATGTGATAAAAAAAAAGAACTCCTTGTGATAATAGTGTGTAATGTGATGATGATCGACGGCGACGTCTGGCGTCGCGACGGCGCATGCGTTCGCTTTCCGGGCGTGGTACTGATCCGACGACGTCGACAACAACAGCTGTGCGACCTACGAGAGGATGTTTTGCTTTTGGATTTCTCACACACATAGACGGCACACAAGCAAACACACACGGAGTACGCACGCATACAACTATAAATCTATATAATAGACGAACGAGTACTCCTCGAAGAAATAAAATTAAAAGTAGGGAAAAAAAATTTACCCTCAGAAACAGTGAATCAGTCGCCATACGAAAAATATTTAAAACGTTTATTTCCTCCTTACATACTTGAGATTTAGTGCTTTCGTTTCAACCTGGATTTTAAATAAATGAAATTGAAATAATTTTCTAGTAAGAATATCAGTTTAAAAATCGTGCATTATTACATTATTATATTTCAATAACAAACAACATAAAACGGGAAACAAAATATTCGAAGAAAACGTTTATAAACACTAATTTACGAATTAGGAAGTGCTGAAGATAAATTAAATAAACAAACGGGCATGTTTACACTGAAAAATCGATTTATTTGATAATAGTTGTGTTCGTAGAGGAATCACAAACTAGTCCAGAGCCAATCATATACTGTGAAATCAGTCAGAAAACTGTTTCGGATTTCTTTGAGTCAATCGAATCGCGTCTGACTAGTTTGTGATTCCTCTGCGAACACAGCTAATATCAAATTTTGTTTAAGTTCACTAAATATTGAGTTAAATATAGGCAAACAAATATTTTGGTTGGATTCAACCAAATTATTTGTTCATTTAACCCTTTATTTATATGAAATAATTTTGGTGGATTAACTAAATTTTCATGATAAAATTTGTTTTGTTGTCCTGAACAGATTGGTTTTTCCGTGCATAATTTCAAATGACACGATTAACTTTATAACCTTTGCTAAAAGCAAATGCTAATTTTTAACAATCAAAGACGCATTAACATTTCCGTGACGAACAATCAAAATACTCATATTTCGTTGTATGATACATTTTGTGGAATCTTGATTTAAAGGTAAAGTAACAAATAATATATTCATGAAGAATACTTAATGTAGAGAATGATTGAAAAGATACCTAGAAAGAGGTAATAACAACAATATTTTGACCACTATTCAACTGTGTAATTTCAATTAAAAAAAATGCTGTAAACGTCAAGAAATAAACGAATATATTACAAAGTGGTAGATAAACTTTTACGTCTCTTTTTAATCGATCTTTACGATACTTACTCTTCTTCTTGAGTATTTCATTTGCTATTATCCATTTACAACAAGCTTCCATGAAATGTGTTATACAACAGGATACGAACTCGTATCTTTCCACTGTAAACGCACCCTTAAGCAGAAATAACAGTTTACGCCAACGATGATAGGCAAATATTGGTGTTCCTTGATTCAAATACGTCCCCTAAACATTAAAATTTTATTTTCGTTTTTTTTCCCTGGAGATATAGAAAAATTAATCTTGTAGAAGTCGAATTATAAAAGTTTATATTTATATATAAATGAATTACTAAAATTTTTAAATAATTAGATTTTTATATATTTTGTGATAATATGCACCTACATTAAAAAAAAAATTGAATTTGTGTATCCGCGTGTGGCTCTTTATAAAATATAAAAAAAACCGCATTGTGGCTCTCTTTGGTAACATAGACCAAACGAAAAATAGCAGCTAAAAGTAGCAGAGTGTCCTACAGGTATAATTATTTCATTTTTAATTAAATAACAAAGTTTTTATTTTTTCTTATAACATTATTTGGGTAATTCTGTTATTTTCATCGCAAGATCAGAGATTAAGGTGATTAAAAAAAATATTTCTATCAGTTGAAGGTCCTAAATTACGTTATTATATTTAATAACAAACAGCTTAAAACAGGAAAATAGAATATTAGAATAAAGAAGTTTATAATACAGAATTCGCGAATTAGGAAGTGCTAAAGGTGAATTGAAGAAATGGCTAGCTTTCTCTAAAAACAATTGCTAATTTTTAACAACTAAATATAGTTAACAGTCTAGACCAAACGAAAAATACAACTAAAAGTAAGTGTCCTCGACAGATATAATAAATTCATTTTTATTTATTATGGGTAATCTCATCAATTCATCTTCACACTGCAAAAATAAAATGTTTGTGATCTGGAAGTGTTTGAAAATTTACAATTTTAATATATTATTTATGAAGTAATATTGACAAATATTTTGGAACATTATGGGCCGATTTGCATAACATATTTCATCACAAGATCAATGGCTAGGGAAATTGCAAAAGGAATACAGAATATTTAAAGTTTGAAAAAAAAATCAAAAAAAAAAATTGAGGACAGAATAAAACAGAAAAACCGGTTAAAAAAAGTAAATTAAATAATTATTAATCAACTAACGATCTTTTAATGAGAACAAAGAAAAAACACCAGGTATAATACCTATATAATTATCAAAACTCTTCAAGGTTCATTTTGGACAATATGGTTATTTTAAAACAAATGAAAATCGGAATTAAACAAAAAGTTTCTACATTTATTTCAATCTTTTTTAATTCTGTAGCAGCAAATTATAAAAACAAAATAATAATAATTTTATCTATCTATGTGTTGTGTTGTTGTTATAGTTGTTCATTTTACGAAACTTTAATATGTTTACTGGTTTACTTCCTGACAAAGTTTTTTCATTCGAAAATTTGCTATGCTATTTAATTAATTACATATAAATGAAAAAGACTGAAATAAATGTCTAAGCGTTTTGTCTAATTTGGATTTTTATTTGTTTTAAAAAAAGCCCTATTGTCCAAAAATACTTTGTACATTTTTCAAGATTGGGTAATTAATTAAGCACTATAACCTATAATATATAATAATCAACTAATCATGATTTAACCTTATTTTTTATTTGAAGAACGCTTTAACAACAGTATACGATTGTGAAATTGAAACAGCATTACTTAATCCTATAATTTATTAATATATACTACAGTTTGGGTAAACAACTTCTTTGGGCAATATTAATTTTGATTAAATTGCAAGAGATTGGATAGGTATGTAAAGTAAAATAAATTAGCTGGAAATGATTCCTATTTAATTTTTGACAAGTGACTAAACATTTTTTTTTGAGGAAATAATATAGTTTGACGCCAACATATATATTTTGTGTAGAGTTTAAGTTTACTTTTATTAATATAGCATTACTAAGCACGAATTACAACTAGAATTCCTCTGAATAACACTCTATTTAAAAACTGTAACATCGCATTTATCTCATTTTTCCTAAAATTCTTACGTGTATCATTTTCTTACTGAGCCCTTCGATTGATATAATTAAATTTTAAAATTTGGCAGAAATGTTTAAATTACATTTAATAAATGCTCCAAATTTGACTGTTTGAAATAATAGTAAAGCTTATGTTCCAGTCTTGATATCCTAATTACATTCAACAATATTGGAATAGAAACTTCAGTGTTTAACAATAAAAATTATAAGTTTTGGAATTTAGGTGTGGCTCTGGTAAGTATATTTGCTTGTATTACGTCTTCATATCTGCCAGAGTCATACTGCAATCCGAACAAAATATAATTTTAAATATTTTGCCAAAATTTAAACTTTAATATTGTATCAACTGATTATACGATTTTAATTTTATTGACCCTTCATAAAATTAATATTGCTTAAGAAGGATAAACCTATTTAGCAAAACTAGCACGTTTAATTATAGGATTAAGAATAGTTGTATTATAATCAGATAATATTAATTAAATATACCTGTAGGTATTAACGTATTAATATATGGCTCACTTCTAACAAAAAAAAAAGCTGCTATTTTTAGCCGTTAATTCTAACTGTTGTTTTAAAATATTGTTTGGGTAATTAACAGATCTAACAGTCGTTCGGAGTTATTGGTTTTATGGGTGGTAGTCGCAAAATATTACTTCTTAATTTCTTTCTTTGACAGTAATAATTGTTAAAAAGCTAAATAGTGCGTGTATTTATTGGGATTTTTGATTTGTTGCATAAAAAAATATATTTCGTATGTTTGTAAATGGATATTTTATATTTCAATCAAAGTACTATATCTATTTACATGTTAAAATAATATATATTTTTTTTGCATAACAAGCTGAAAATATCCAATAAATAAGTACATGAATTATTAAAAAATGAATGAGCTTTTTTGTACTTTTAATGGAAGTTTTAAGTTAATTTGCTGAGACGATTGAATAGGATTTGCTAAAATATATAGATATTCCTGCATTCAGAATATTCCATATTTTTTTTCTGCAATAATGTGAACTTTAGATGGTGAAGTAATAATTAATATCATAGGTAAAACGACAAATTTAGTATTTCCTACCTTTTTTTTTAATATTTATTTAAAAAAAGTACTATCAACTTCTGTTCGATCGTGATATTAAAAATAATTTTTAAGCACTAACTCAAATATCATAACAATTATCATTGAAGAAACATATAGAACGTGAAACAAATGAAAACAGCTACATAACGAATTAATCTTTTTAGACAGAACATCGCGGGATGCTTAAGATACTACAACTTTCGCGAATAACTGGTCTGTTTCTTTCACTTTTCATATGTTCCAATAATAACTATACTGTGATTATTAAGCTAACGTCTGATGTTTTGAAGTCAGAACAAATTTTATACACAGTAAAAATGAATAATGTCGACACAAATCCAACTACATTACACGAATGAGTAAAATATAGCTTTGGAGATTTAACAAAAAATACTTTGAATAGTGATACAAAAAAAAATAATTTAACTTTGACGACTACTGTACGCATTTTGTTAAAGAATATTTATTCTAATTTTAATTTTTCAACAAAATTAGAAACTACAAAATTTGTCGTTTTATATTAAAAGTGATTAGGGTTTGCAGCGGTTTAACGTGATTTAAAGCATTATTTTTATTTTACAGGGTAAATAATAAAAATTAAAGTATATTTTCAGCAAAAACATTTTTATTTTTACATTTTATTAGTTACTAATTAACTTGTTAAACTGAAATTTTGAAAATTGTCAGCAAAATAGAAATTAAAGACGTAAGAGAGGATACTTTACATCTATATTTATCTTTGGATGTAAATAAAAATGACATTTAGTAATTCACGGAATTCTAAAAATTACCCAGACGAGAAAAAATCCCGTAAAAAACCATTAAAATATAAAACTGTTTGCTGTTAGCCTGATACAAATGTTCAGGACTACACTTGATTACGCATTCATTTAACTGATAACAAAATCATTTCTCTTTTGTAACTGTGGGGCGAAAAGTTGTTGTTTTTCGGAAATGAGAAAAAATAGGATTGTATTTTTGTAAATTATGTTAAAGTAAATAATATTCAGTATCACGTGATTATTGGGAGTTACTGCCGTATACTTTGAGCTGTGGTATGTTGTTTTTAATTTGCTTTATCTAACATTTTCCAGGATGAAGGAAGTGAAAGAATTATTACAGTTCAAATTCTAAATAATTACGAAAAACTTTTTCGTTTTGTTCATCAACTTATAAATAATAATAATTGGTATTTGTTAATGGCAGTATAAAACAACATTATTGATATAGACGGGAAAGAATAAATATTACTCTGCATTATAGATAAAATAAATTTGTAGGTTATCTATTTTTGCCAGTGTAAGATATCTCTTTAAAACTAACAGTTTTTGTCAATATTTAAAGTTCCCCACAAGAGGTAAAGCTAAACATAGAAAAATATTTTATTTTAAGATGAACTAAATGTATAAAATTAAACTATAGTAACAACAAGTTGTAGTTAAACAGCAATAAAAATAAAAAAATAAAACATTCCAATTAAAAACACACTTTCTTAGCCTTGGTGTTTTCGTCGAATTTCAAAAATAAAAAAAATGGTTCTTAAATCAAATATAAATTGTAATAAAAATAAGTTGAGTGCTTTTTAGTGTTTGTTAGTTAATATTGTATTTGTCATATCGAAAAGAAAACCACTTTTTAGTAGGTAAAAGCGAATTATAACTCCAAGGGAAACAAGATATTATAATCTTAAACCTTTTTAGCTTAATTGTAAATTGGAGGTATTTAAGAGTAATAAATATTGGGTACATAAATGAAGTTAACTTTTACTTTTTAGTACTAACTCAAATGAAACCAAGTTATTGATTTAAAAAAACACCATTTTTAGAAATCAGAAATTCTAAAACTTTTAAATATCTTGTTTAAGTAAAATATACTTTTTTTTCACGGGATTTAGTTCGCTTTTATTTGCTGAATGACACCAGATTCAAGATAAAATGAAAATTTAGAAATTACCTAAAAACTAATTGTATTAATTCTAACAAGTAAATTATGTCAATTAAAAAGTAATTCTATTTCGAACTAGATTGTTAATAATAAACTTAAAGTGATTTAATTTTTTTAACCTTATAGAGAAATGCGGATAAAATCTACTACTAAAAGCAAGTTATTTTTCTGTTCAAGCAAAATTTTGCAGAGTCACACGGGAAATTTCTTAAGATATTTATACTTCCGACATTAATGAAGCTGTAGGCTGTTTCTAAAAAGCAATTTATTATACAAATTATTATATAATCTTTCAATTGTTTTTGCTCCCATTCGGACGCATATTTCACTATTTTAATGCTAGTATAGATTTTATAAAAACTAAAATACAAATCAACAAGACGAAAAAGAATGTATTTTATACCCAATCGTATTAATTTGAATTTTGCTTTTGCTTTTTCAATTTCAAAGCGAATTCTTTATTTAAAAACTAAACAAATAATAGAAAATGTACAAATACACTTTACAGCACTATTTAAATATTATATTTACATACATGTTGTTTGACCTATCTGTTTGTCTATTTCGTTTGGTATAATCTAATTTAAAATTGGAAAGACAATATTTGCTTATCAAACACAAATATCACGTTTGAGTAAAATTTACAAAATGCCATTGAATCAAAGCTTGTCTCATCGTTCTTCATTTTGGTAGATATTTAGATAGCAAATACATAGCATAAAAAAATAGATTTTAATTTTAAATTTATTAAAAGTACATGGGAGATTATCTTACTCATTCTCATATAATTAAATATTTATCTAATCGAATTCCGATTTTATAGGTAACCTTTATTAATTGTAATTAAGAAGTATTGAATCAATATTCGTGAGAACAACATTGAATAAATATATTTAAATTTAAAATCCTGTTGGAATTGTAATTTTTTTTTCTATCAAGATGCTATTACCATAAATTTCTTTTGTGAATTACTTGGCAAGTATAAAATAAATATTTCATAATAATAACATAAATAATAGTGAGGTAGTAACCGCTTTAATATTAGATTGCTATTTGTTGCAAGAATAGTTTCTTATTTAAATTCCAGTTGGTTTTACGTTATTTTCAATTTATTTTTCCGCAAAAGAAACAATAAATTTTCACGTTGAAGTTAAAAAAAAAAAGAAATAATCTCCAAAAGCATTCCTATAAATTATTCATCTGTTACATCTGTTGGCGGCAGCGTGTTAATACCAACGCAAAATTTACATTCTTCTGTGGCCACTAAACGTCTAGATTGTAAAAATTAGCAGTAAATAATAAAATTTAACTGAGATATATAATATAAGTGAAAAAAAAAGCTTTCTTCGAATAACTTGCAAAGTTGGGATGTAAATCACACCTTTACGTTAAATGTGTTGCGTTTTCCTTTTCTGGCACGCCTAACCTCGTAAATTCTATGTCGTTATGAGCTAGAAATTCCCGTTATATGTTGCGTATAAATTTCATTCGTTAAGGAAATAATCATTCAAAGAACCCGAGCTGAACAAGTTTGTGTGTGAGAAAATATCGGGCGTAGAAAGTATAAATTATATTAACTACTACACAGAATCCGTATTATTAATATTTGTGCCTTCATCATGATTTAAACATTAAAAAATTCTTATTTTATTTTCTTTTTCGATGAAAAAAAAATATGTATTGAAGTATTCAGTGCGCTAAAATGAATAGAAATATGTGGACAATAATAAAAATTGCCTCCTTCCTTATGGAATTATTATAATTTCGTGCTCAGTTTTTCCCCGATTTTAAAAATTGTTGTTGTAAAAAGATCGCTTGTATATGTAATATCCTCCATAGTTCTTTATTCTTGTTTTTGTCGATGCCATATATTTATAAATAAATAATAACAGACTGTGAAATCGTATATTCTGAATTGATATATATAATTTCCTGTTGTGTTATTGTTCCAAGTTGAATTCCCGCGATAATATAATATATATAATATTAATATAATGGTTATATTATAACAATAATGAAGTATATATATATATACTATACCGTGTAATGATGAAAGTAATATACATTTTAACGTGTATAAAACCCAAAAAAAAATAAAAAAAATAATGATAATTCCCCTTTCTTTGTAAAATGGACTTGTATTATTATTATTATTATTATTGTATTAAGACGAGATATAAACGAGATGAAATTATCGAGGGATAGTTTACACTAATTACTAATTTTTAAAGCATTTTACAAAACTGAACGTGTCAAACTACTGTTAGTGTTTAAGCAAAACGAAATCTCTATTCCTGAAATAACTACTACTCGCATACTCATTAAATAGATATATAAATAAATACTTTGAATGATACATCTGCATTATACCAAATAATTTTAATTTCTGTATTTTATATTATAAAGAAATAATTTTATATTCAAAAGAAAAAAAAAGTTCGATTGTCGGAACTTTTAAATTATTTTTATTTGTTGTACATTTCATCCATTAATTTTTTACTTGTATAAATGCGAAGTTCCCCCCCCCCCCCCCAAACGAATCGTGTAATATTTTATATATAAAAACAAAGATACACTCCCCCTTGTATGTATATGTATTAATAATATGTTTAAAATAAGATCTGAAATACTATATACGTTTTTAGCTGAATATAGCTAGACCAAAGAAATCTTTCTATCACGTGTATATAAAATATGCGGAAAAAAAATACGAACCAGGAGATAGTTTGCTATCTCGATCGCCAACAAAGATTCATTCAGTAGGTACAATGTTTTGTTTTCGGTGTGAACATTGCAAAAAGTCTTATAATTACTATTATTAAAAAAAAATGTATGCTCGAGGCTGGAAAATATTTAAAAAAAAAAAATGTGAATATGTATAAATTATCGCCCTATATATATATTATACATAAATATATATAAATATATAAATATAATGTACAGCTAGTCATAGTAAAAATACGCTTACAAGATATAATAATAATGAATAAATAAAAGTGTTACTGTTTTTATAGAATGAATAGTAGTTTTCTTTTATGACACCTCCATTTCAGTTTTTTTTTTTTTTTCTAAAAAGAACAATTAAAAACAAGTGCTATTATCTACGTAAATGGATGTTGTGGCTTAGTGTCTTCAGTGCCGAGTGTAAATAGTGAATTTTCGAAACTCCGTGTCTGTGGTGGCATCAGTGTTTATCCATTACGCAAAATATTGTTGATGTTTGGATTAAATTAAGTAAGACGAAGCAGAAATATGCTTTTATATATACCTTGACGTAAGTATAAAAGAGATTTTGCAATCGTGAGCTTATCGGGGAATGTTTCGATATGAATATATTTAGCAACACGCGGCCAGACACAATTAATAGTACTGCATGACTGGTTTGACCATTACTTAATGAATTACTGACGAAATGTGAAAAGGTTAATTAAATTGTAGAGTAAGAAAGATACCAATTTTGTATCTCCTAATTTACTATCAGCAATGTTCGGCAAAATTTAGCCTAGGAATAATTTCAAATTGTAATAATTGCAATTAAACAGATTTCATTAAGTAATTAACCAATTTGCTAGCACTCTAATAATTACTCTTAAAGTAAAGTAACTAATCGTGTTCAATTTTTTTTCCGGTAACAAAAGTGTTGTTTCTTTCCTTAATCGAAAACAAGTTACAAATTCGCAGTCTCAGTGTGTTATGTTAATAATTCACGGTATATTCCATGATAAAATAAACGAGATATCACAGGCAATTCATAAACAAACTGTTTTTCTATAAACAAGTCTATGCCTATGTCGTATGTGTCAAATGTCAAACGATGCGTCAGTATATTTTCTACTAACCAACAATTAATAATCTTGTAGACACTAAATTTACAGTTAAAAATTTAACGATAAACAGGTACAAAACTTTACCTGTCAGTTGCTTACCTTGCACATTTATCCTTACATTGATAAATCCACCCTAAATCGTTTTATAGCATCAAAATTGTTTGTAACTATTGAATTGTTGTTGCACCTAGCAACACATGTTTCATTATCGTGGTCAAACCGAACATCTACATGTTCCATGAGTTTTTTTTTTCCCATTGACATACGGGGTTCCAAAGGATATTTGAGTGATTTGTTTTCTCCAATAGTTCTACTTGCAAAAAAATCGCTTTTACTCGAATATACTAAAAGTCAATGGCCGATAAAGAAGCTCTGTCGAAATTTACTTTATGTTGTTTAAGATTTTCTATAACCCTTAAATTACTTTTAAGTTACTTTAATTACTTGGGCTCCTCAACCCAAATCACTGGCTACTTTGATCACTTTTGCTGACATATGGCATAAATGGAAATAAACAACTGTCAGTTAGAATTGAGGCATCATATTTTAAACCCAAAAAAAGTACAGATTTTCATCTAATAAATCTGTATCTGAAAATTAGAAAGATCAATGTCCATTTTTATAGTTTTGAGATATTGGCAAATTTATGTTGTGACACACGCTTAATTTATTGGTAAATGCATTTATGCAGGGTGATTCTCAATATATGCGACAAACTTTAAGCGCTGATTCCTGGGGTTATTTTGATCATAAAAGTTCATAAGAACATATGCCCAAAATCGCTTAGTTTAAAGTTGTACAATGTTTAATAGTAAGTTAACATAATTAATGTTTTTATTATAAATTAACAAAATAATTAGTAAAACAAAATTAACTTATACTAACTGTTGAAAATGACCGCCCCCAACTGCAATGCAAGCTACTATCCTCCGTCGTATTGACTGGCGAGTCCGTTCTAAAATATCAGGGGTATTTGGAATTGTTTGAAAAGCTGCGATAATACGATATCTCAGTTTAAGTCTGATTTAAGGTGACCCCAGAGAAAAAAAGTCCAAAGAATTTAAGTCTGGAGACCGAGGAGGCCACGGTTGTGGACCTCCCCGTCCTATCCACCGATCTGGATACGTATTGTCCAAGAAATTCGCGAGCAACCAAACTAAAATGCGCTGGAGCACCGTCATGCATAAAATACATTTGTAATCTTAATTGCAACGGAATTTCTTCCAGCAGTAGTGGTAGCTCCAAGAAAATTGCGCCATTTAACCGCATCGGTAAAAAATGTGGACCTATCAAGTGATCTCCAACAATTCCGGTCCACACAATGACAGAGAATTGATGTTGATAACGGGCATTCACTAGTTAGTGCGGATTTTCTTCGGCCCATATGTGATTATTATGAAAATTAATAATTGCGTTTCTAAAGAAATTAGCCTCGTCGGTGAAGAATATTTGAGACAAATAGTCAGGATTTTGTGTTGCATCCATTAACAAAAAGCCACTGTTTGCGGAAAATCTGCCGGCAAAAGTGCCTGCACCCGTTGAATGTGATATGGATACAACAGTTGATCTTTCAATATTCTCCAAACTGTGGCCTGACTAATGTTTAAAGCAAACGCAATTTTTCTGGTGCTTGTAGTAAGATGTTCCTCAATTTCATTTTAGTACCATTTCTTCAACTTGTGGAGTTCTCAGTGTAGATGGGTGCCCGTTATCAGTCGTCCGTTTTTTAAAATTTCCCGTTTCACTAATACGTTGGTGAAGACGGGCAAATATTGAATGATGCGGGATGATACGGTTCGGGTATCGTTCTTCATAAATACGTCTAGCAGCACGCCAATTTCCATTGGCAAGATAGTAAACGAAATGCATATCACACATCTCAGCATTCGTGTAATTTATTTTAGAAAACAGAAACTGGCAATAAACTGAATGAATACTCTGACAACTATTGACAAATATTGAAATGACAAATGAACAAGTCCCTCTCAACACAATAGTTTTTCAAGAACCAACTGTGATATTATATCGTGTTAGTCATAGTTCATATTTTATTATTAAACATTCAATAACTTTAAAACCAAACCGTTTTGGACATATACTCATATGAACATTTATGATCAAAATAACCTCAGGAATCAGTCCTTAAAGTCTGTCGTATATATTAAGAATCAGCCTGTATACTAAGGAGATTTACCATTCTTGTACATAAAACCAATAATGGCGAATTAAGTGTGCGTAGTAAACCAACCAATTATTTTGGCCCTTTTAGGATTCAGGTATAGAAATATCTTTGCTGAGAGTTCTGTTTTATACTGAAAAAGTGGTTTCGTGTCATCGTGCAGTCGTGGCATCGTGCAATCGTCAAGTGGTTTCGTACCAGCTGCAATCTTTCGTTTTCATCAGATGACCTACAAAAAATGTGTAGTCAAGTAAGTGTATGAAAAAGCCATAAAAGCAATATTCCAATAAATTTCTCGAGTTTCGGTGTATTCATTTGAAAACAGAATCTGCTGTTATCTCGTGCGTAATTGACAGAATATTAAGGAATCAAATATTCATCTAAATAGGTCTAATAATAGCGATTTTTCATCGATGCCAATATGAATTAAAAATACGCTAACCATTCTTAACTCTTTCTAAAACAACATCTTACTGTTATTCGTGAAGAGGGCCCTAGTGAAATTTCAATGGATCTGGGAATCATCCTCCTCCCAATTAAGTGATTTAATGAAAACTTTTATAAAAGATCCTACTCGACTTATTTATGTATGTACTGTAAAGGAATTAAGCATGTGGATAGTTCTCTAACAGGTGGCAACACAAATTATATTTACGAAGGAGACTATTGCCCTTTTCTCTTTCACGCTTACCCAACCTTATGCGAAACTTTTACTTATTTACTTTAATCAATTAATGCCATATTATCAGTTAGCCTTAAGTAAAGCATCTATTGGTTGATGTTATAATCGTGATCTTTGTTGCTCATGCCTAGTGCTCTATATTTTCTACTTACTATAGCTGTAGATCCACTAGCTTATTCTGCTCTTTATATTGCTTCTTTCGATCTTCTTGTTTGTCTTTTTGCAAAGTTTGGCAATGCAATCTTTGCCACCACATGAAAAATAAAATATAACCTTAGATGACTAAAACTCTTCTCCAACTTTTTCTACAACGTGAGCTGAAATATTCTTTATTTTTGTTTGTAATTTTTGTTTGAGGTCATCAATGTTGTCTGGCTTTGTTGCATACAGTTTATTTTTGAGATTCCCCCAGGGAAAGGTGAAAGGTCTGGTGATCTACTTGGCCACTCAGTTGAACCTCTTTGGCCTGTCTATTTATGAGGAAAGGTCTCATTTGAATAGTTTCTTACAAATATAGAAAAATGGAGTGTTGTGCCATCTTTCTGAAGCCAAAAATTTTCACTTGATAAGGTCAGATCTATCAGATTGGGATATAAGTTTGCCAGAACAGGAACAACGTCATTTCCAATAAGATCCAAATATTTTACTGCTGTCAAATTCCCATCAATAAAAGGGTGAAACAATTATATGGTTATGGTAAGGAAGTACACTTTGCTTTTGGGCAAAATTATTAGTCATCTAAGGAATTTCTAAAATTAACTCCCCTGAAAATAATTATTTGGTCACTTAGGCCATAAGTGTTATAGGTCGTTAAAATCAGTTGATTAAGGAGACTTCAAAAATAAGGCAATATATACAGCGTCTTCAATTTAAAAAATGTAATCTACTTTGTGCTGCACTTACATGAATCACCCTATATACTTCAAATTTCATTCATGTTTCAAATTAAAAATTGGCATATTCGAGCATTTTTCATAAAACTACAATAACATGAAAAATAATTTTATTCTATAAGTGGTTACCACACTATATACTTGACTTTAAGGTCCATGACTTCTTGGGAAGTCTAACATCTTGGGAATTCTACATTTATCTATATTTCCTACTTTTCTTTTACTATGTTATAACATTTCTAATTATAACATACTGTCACATACCTTTATTGTTTAACGTCTATAACTATTCAAAAATAGAGAGTACAACATAAACTGAATTTAGCAACTCAGCACATATTAACACAGGGAAAAAATGATATTTATTTTAGATTAATAAATTTCATATTTATTCAATTGGAGACCAAAAATAATTAGGAGTGAGGTATACACTTAATATCTAAGTAAAAACTACAGTCTTGTGTTAATTTACTCAGAAACGGCAATTTGAGCAAAGTGAAATAGTGAATAAATTATTTTGCTCAAATTGCCTTTTTTTGATTGAAGTGTAAACTTATTTGAAATAAAATTGAACCAGATTCTGAGCTATCTGAAGTACCAGGAACACATAAACAGCACTACTGTTTGGAATGACGCAACATTCTGTATGATTATATAGATACAGATCTTTAATTCGAAATCGTAGCTACTTGTAAATTAACCGCAACACAATTACATAAAAATATGTTTAAAATTTGTACCTACTTTCGTATTTATAACTATTTTCACAAATTTATCTGGTTACAACGAATCTATGTCTGATATAATATTTTCTACGAAAGTATTTCTGGCATACAAAATATTGTAGAATGACTGTTCCCCGAGTTCTTATTTTAAAATTATAGTTTGAAATAGTTATTCCGTTTTCCATATTTATGCTTTTATTTTTCAATTTAATTTAGACAGAAAAATTTTATTTATTCTACAATTTTCTGATATTTCATCATACAATTTCTTTAGCGATATCGAAGTTATATAGTAATAAAATTTATTAACTATTAATAGTAATAGTTTGGTGTGAACCTAATTACTAAATCTAATTTTCGAGAAATCGCCTAATTAAAATTTACATTAGGTACTTCTTACGCCAATTTTCAAAAAGAAGTTGTTTGACATAATTCTTTACAAAATGTGGTGATTCTTAAAAGCGCCACCTTAAAATAATAATAAAATCATAATTCTGTACTGGAAACGCATTAACTGAAATAAGCACAATATTTGGGATATTTTCAAACCTTGTATTTTTGTAATAAACATACGAAAGTTGTGAAAGTTATTTTATCCACGCAGCGCAATATGCTAATTATTGATTAAAATAATAAAATAAAATTAAATAATGCAAAAGATTGTCCAGTCACCTGTCTTTCATTTCTTAATTATTGCTGTTGAATAGCCGGTTATTAATTTTGTACGTGATGAAGCATAAAACCTATAAAATCAATGATGATTTGCAGGATTTAACAAAAGCGCTACCTTTTTAAATCCGTATAGAATCTGATTAATAAAAAAAGAATAATTTACTCCAGCTACCAATGCTCCAGTAGGTACTAATATAATTAAAAATGTATTGGTAGAAATATTATGATGCATGAATATTGTTGTTAGGATAATGGAAACATTAAATTAAATATGTTAAGTCACATATTACTTTAGAAAGAGTTATAAATAGAAAGTTATTCAAATAGAACTTAAGGTATTTGCCAGGTGAAAGCATGCGCGATTGGATCAACAGTATATTTGCCCATCATAAATTAGTAGTTTATTACAAATAATCATTTATCAGATTCTATTGGTCGTAAAAATACCGTTTATATATAATTAGAAAATTTCGATAAGCTGAATCATTAATCCTTAGCACATCATAAATTATTGGATTATGAAATATTTCTATTTAATATTTTATAGAAATTTTCAAGGAACCAAAGTTAAAATTTACTGTAAGAACGAAATTTCGAAATATTCTAGGTTACTGAATTAGATATAGAAATGAGTGCTTTTAATTGTCAAATCAATCTAAGAAAATCGAATGGGTACTGTATATCCAAAGAATGATGTTCTCCTGTTACAGTTGTAGTAAAATATTTCGTGATTATTGTGCCACAAGTCTTCAACTTCATTGTACTTTTTGATGGTTTTGATTACAATTTCTTTGTTAATGCTTTAGAACTTTAGATTTATACAAAAGTATTTGTTAACTGAAGTCAAAATGGATACCCATAATATATTTTACAAGATATAATTAAATATAATAGAAGATATTAATATAAATATCGAAAACTTGGATTAAATTGCGAGAAGTTTTATTTACGCTTTTTGACTGCTATCCCACAAACATTTTTACCAGAATAATTAAATATAAATATCTTTATATGAATCCAGCAGAATTTAGAAGTAAACAATTACCATCATTTTTTCCTTGGATAACTGATATTCCCATAGATTTGTGACCGTTTCGGGCATTCCCTTTTCGTGCGTCAATTTTATATTTTACAGGAAATATGGAAGAATAAATTATAAATTCACAATAATTTGATTTTAGTCCGTAAGGGATTGCTGGGTAAACCAATTTAATTCCTTAACAACTTTCACTTCTTATGCAAATGATTATAAATTCAAACCAATATATTGATATTATAAATAAATAAAAATAAATTGATTCTTAATCTCTTGAAGAGTTCAATAGTTATGGCTTAACAGAGGTTTTTACTAATTTACTGCTACCTGCAAATTTTAGGCACGAAATGCGAAGAAATGCTTCCATACAAGAAAGAGGTGAGTAAACATTAATGTATTAATATAAAATATTTATTCTTGTGTTAAAAATGGGACACTGCAATAATATATTTCTATTAAAGCAACACAAATTAGACCGTCAAACCATTCATAAAGGCTTCAATATCATAACATTTTACATTTATACATTGTGTAAAACAGAACATACCATAGGAATGAACCACACGAGTGATATCTGTCATTCCAATTGTTTAGTGTTTCAAAAGCATTTATGAGACCTTATTTCCATTAAGCAATTTATACAATTCATTATATGTATCGGAGTTAACGTATTAAAAGTATTAACTACATTTTTAGGCAGTTCTAAAAGGTATTACTAGTATGTTTATAGATTTTAATCTTAAAAAAAAAAAAACAGAAAATAATTGATTGGCGTTATATCGGACAGCTTCATAGCCACTATATATGTATTTGTAAACATCTATTCATTTGTTGAGAGAGAGTGTGCTTAGATGAGCTTCTGTTGTATAGGGATTGTGTGTAACATGTTCTTGTGATATTTTTGCTGGCTGTAGTGGAAGCAAATGCATTAGATTTAGCTAGGTGTGCATCTATTCCCTCAACTGTTGCAGCAACCTGGTGATATTTTCTAGATGATGTGGAAGGGCTTTCATCGGCAATGATATTAGCTGTTTTACATAACCTTCTGCTACAGCAGAGAACTTCCAGCTACCATAGAGTAGTCTGTCCTGAAAAAACATACACTGTAAAATTATATAATATTACGTTGGCAATTTTGTAACCAACTTTATCTTATGAACATTTACGTAGTAAAATCTTAGAAGTGATTTCATTGACATTTATTGCCAATAAAAAATAAAACCTCAATTAGGCGTTTTATTTTCTGCAAACATATAAAAACCTTTTCTAACACAAATATTTGGAAGCAGTTATTTTAAGCTATGTATTTAGGTGAATACTGTTAATTATCAACTAACGACAACTGACACAAATTTCATTGCTGTGTAGTTAGTGCACCAAGCTTACACTAACTACTTAAAGATCAAACAACAATTTTTGTCAACTAAATAATACCAGAAAATAACATCAAAACAATATGCGAAGAAAATCATTTTGACTCGGGTAGAACTGTTTTAAACGCAGGGTACATTTTTTGTTACATTGGCGTATTTTTTAAAATATTGTTCCCCGCCAAAAAATCTAATGTAAATGTCGTACGTTAGGTCATTTACAGCGCTCAAATTGAGTTCTGGCACTGTAAATGATCGCAATCTACTGTAAATAGCTGTAATCAGTTACTATTTTCGATATGTACAGTTGCGGCGCAATGAAGGTTGTCGACCTAAAGCAAAAGTTTGTCGAATGCTTTTACCATCATAAATAGAGACGAATCGAAATTGCTATAGAAGCATTCAGTTTTTTCATACCAACTCCAATAAGAGAAATAGCCGCTTTTTCCTTTCAAGCTGATAACTTTCAGTGTGTCATAGCTGTACGTATGTATTAAAATGAATTAATTTCTCAAGTTTAATTAATCGAAACCACTTTTCCACTATATAATTATAAAATATGTATCAGCTATACTCAAAATAGTATCAGTTAATTTACTGTTCAATTCAACATGATCATTCTGGGAAATTCAAAGTCAATTAAACGTTTATTATATTATTCTCCGAAGTATTTTGACACACAAGCAAGTGTACATGCAACTTATACAAAGCGGATAAACGTTAAAAAGAAAACAAAAAAAAACAGTTTTGTTTGAATTGGATAATTGAGAAAGCGGTAGATGATACATAAAAATGCTGTACCGGGAAATTTTATGGCTCACATACATTTAATTGCTGATGAACTTTGATCGGCCAGTTCTTCCTAATTGAATCGGTATTATGCTATTGACATATTTATACATACATGTACACTTACGCCAGGATACAAACAGCGCATACTCTCTTTCTTTTTTACTTTTTAATTAACGTATGTGGGTTCTGAGAAAAATGTCCATGAAGTATCTGGCATCCGGAGATTATTAAATTTGTGAAGTAGGTTTTGTGAAAAATACAATAGTCTTTTATTTCGATTCTAATTGTAAGTCGTACATTTATTTATGCGTAATTATCCTTTATCACATAATGACAATGAAAATTGAATCGGTTTTTTTTATTTTCACAATTAATTTTCCGAAGATTCACAATTAGAATTATACACTATAAATATAGAAGCCGCTAATGGCATCACAGATTTAATTATTCGTTTATTTAGCAGTATTAGCCAAGTGAATAAACAAGAAGATTATTTGAATATGTAATATTGGATGTTTTCCTTATTTCTTTCGATTTGCGATGTTTATTTAGGATGAAGTTGTAAAGCATTAACAACTTAATATAAATTATATCACTTGTTTGTTGCTGTATGACATGACTTGCTAATATCTAATTATTAATATACTGTGGATCAATATAAGTATGTAAACATCGTGCAGTTTTCGCATACACACACAATCAAAAAGAATAGCAACGTTATTACCTTGTAAGATATTTACAAATTGCTTATAAAACTCTACAGGTACATTATTGGTGCTGTTGGATTTCTCCAAGGCTTTTGACAGAATTAATTGATCATGATCTCTTGATAGCTATTATTCACTACATTGCCTACTTGTTTGGCAGGAAGCAGGCTGTAGTGGCTGGTGGTGGTGTGTTTGATTGGGCTGTGATACAAGCTGGAGTTCCGCAAGGATCTATATTGGGTCCGCTATCGTTTTCGATTTATATTGCACATATAAGCGCAACTATATAAGTCCTTTTTTGTTAATAACATGTGTAGAGCTATTGACGATATTAACTGCGAACTTAACAATCTGTATGGGTACTATTGCAGAATAACATTGTTTATAAATGAAAGTAAATCTTATTACATAGAGTTTGATGGCAATAGAATCAGGTCAAGCATCCTTCGTAATATCCTATTAACAATTAACAATATACCGCCGCATCATCAAGAACATGTGAGAGATCTAGGATTATTTATGGATAATGATCTTAAGAGATCATATTAGTATCTGTGTTAGACGAGCTTACTGCAGCTTAAAAATGTTATATCTTCATCGGCATTCCCTTGATGTTGCCATTAAAAAAAGTTTTGTGACTTCTTAATTTTATCACATTTTAATTTTTGTGATGTTGTTTATGGAAGTCGCTTAGTCGAAATTTATTCACGTAGAATTCAGGTGGTATAAAACGTCTACCTTAAATTTATTTATGGAATAAGGAGACGTCAGAGAGTATATTTTAAAGTTGCGGATTCTGGATGTCTGTGCATGGCTCGTTTCATTTTTTACTGGTATCCCGCCTCACTTATCAATTAAAATAAGAAATCGCACTGATGTACACAATATTAATATCCGCAGAAAAGATATAATAGATATACCTAAACATCATTCGCAGCTGTTCAAGAAGAGGTGATGGTTATCTAACTCACTTATTTCTGGCGTCAAACAGTTGCCTTTCCGTGCATTTAAACGAGTGGTTTTCAATAATTTAATGGATGAGCAACTTTCTAGAATATAGATTGCTGTTCATTTAGTTGTAGTCTGTTTCTGTAATACTGTGTCTTTCTGTTTTTTTTATTGTTTGGTGTCATCATTAATAACAGGAAATCTATTAGAGAGGTTCACTGAAGATAATTCTGTAGGCAATTTTCCTTATTGCTTTGATCTTCTTGCTTGTCACTGTATTTTGCTATTGCTACTAAAATGTTATTGCATTATTGTTTTTAATATTTTGTCAATAAACTATTATTGCCCAAGGAACTTTTTAGTCTGTTTGGCATAGAAGTAACCAGCTTTTGTTTGACTTCTGGTGATATTTGCTCCCAAGTTTTCTTTCAAGGTATCGTTTCAAGTCAGTCCTATTTTACTGAAATATTTTTCTTCCTCAATTTTAGGTCTAATATATGCCAAAGATTTTCGATTAGGTTTAAGTTTGGACTTTGAGGGGGATATGGAAATATTTGGCCACTCTGTATAACAACCATTACTTAACCATATGCGTGAAGTGTACTTGATCGTTGTCGTGTAACAACATGTACTCACTTTTGACGTTCATCTTTTCAACATTTTTTTGGAACTTCTTCTTGCAGAATGTTCGAATAGCCTTTGGCATCTAAAATTCCTTTGATGACCTTCCTTTCGTTGCATGACATACCATGACATCACCACCTTGATGCTTCACAGTGAGGGCTGAACTTTCTTTTTGTAATTCTGTTCTTGGTTTGCGCCAAACCATTTGTCGTCTATCCATCCTATCTATATTTGACTCACACATCTCTAAATGTATTAAAACTGCATATTTTAGTTTAAAGCTTATATATCCTCACAGACAGTATTTAACTGTTGATATCAAGCGAAGTTTGTGTGAGGCATTGGTACTGTCACATTTTAATTACAGTAGTTCTGTATATGGTCCATGTCTCACGGTTGCTAATTCTGCTCGCATTCAACGTGTGCAGAATTCCTGTTTGTGCATGATATTTGGGATTAGAAGGTTACAGCGTGTTTCCCACAGGTTGTGGGACGTTGGTTGGCTTGATATGTGTGGTCGTCGACTTTTGCACGCTGCTACATTGTACCATAAAATTATTCTGAACAAGGACGCTAAAAACTTGTTTCGAAGAATTAGATTTCGTACAGATGTTCACACCTTGAACATTCGGTTTAAGGGTACGTTGACTCCTCCTGTCCATTCTACAACTTTGCTCGAACGCTCATTTTCTTATAAGATTAGCAATGTCTATAATAAAATTCCTGAAGAATTTAAAACCATGAATTTGTCTACATTTAAAAAACAAATGAAAATGTATCTGTTGAAATTTAAATGCGTGTCGTGTGTGCGTGCCATCTGAAGCAATCTCTTTATTCCTTTATTTAGCAAATCACATTTCCACTGTTGCCCTTAGATAGATAAGTAGAGTTATTTTTGTGTATGCGCATCCAAATATATATTTACCTTGTGTTCATTGCAGAATTTAGATTTAAGTTTAGATTTTGGCAACTTGATCCATTTCTTTAGTTTCACTTATTCCAAGTTCAATGGAAGAACAATTCAACTAATTTAGTTGTAATTGAATTGAATCTTATGATCCTCTTGTCTTGATAATGTCAGGTACATATGTTTCATTTATACGCTGCTTTATATTGTTAGGAGAGTGGAATATACATGTATGTATAAATTTTGAGACTTGTGGGAGCATTGTGTGTTTCTGAATTTAAGTTTATATAATATGATTGCATTTCTTTTGAAATAGAGGACCAATAATTTTAAAATCAGGAAAAAAAACATTTTTATTTTTAGTAAAAGGTAACTATTTTATAATATACATGTTATAGAAGTCACAATGCTTAACAAATCATTGTCTTCTGCTGATATTGTAGACATTATATTTGTTGCAAGGATATATGTAGATTGTTATAACACTACTAGTAATGTCAGTACGTTGTTTTTGTTTTATTTTTGAACTCAAAAGGGTAAATAAAAAAAAATATATATTTCGGTAATAACTGGTTTTCTACATGCTGCATGCATATGTTAGTTAAACTTTCTTAATGCTTTTCGAACTGTCTCTACACACATCATCTTTCTCGATGATGTTCCACTAAGAACGGCTAACGTGCTTGTACTAATTTTTGCAGTTTTTTTAACCTGCCTTAAAAATTGTCCCCGGACTTCTTCGAGTCTCTTCTACCTGAAAACGTCTCTAGAACCGAATAGTGGAAAACCCAATTTCAGGTATCCGGTTCTACACTATAGGATATCCGGGTAATTCGGAATTGAAACTCCTGAAAAATACGAGTATTCGACAGCCCTAGTATGTATCAACCATAATAAATGTCTTTGGCAAAATTTCCCTTTAGAGCAGCAACATTGATTGTGTCGGGGTTACATGTATTGACATTACTTTTAGCTAATCAATTGTCATACCTTCAAGCTACTTTCTAAGCCTGTCACAATAAAGAATCTATCAATCCATATAGCCTGAATAGCGATGTACCATTACTTCACCCTGCGTACCGTACAAAAATTATTACATTACTTAAATTTAATTTCAAAGTGTACCTAAGATATTAGACTTTACATAGCACATTTTCCGTACACATGTGTGTACATAATTGATTGATTACTTAGCAAACCGACCGAGCAGATAAGAACGCTTTTGTGAAACTAAATAAACCTATAATAAAAAGTACACGCCATGTTTGCTTT
>RXPK01002571.1:0-104117 GCA_004143645.1 Protaetia brevitarsis
CATATCAGTATGCTCCCTGCAACTTAGTTGAATCAACTAAACCGCCTCGTCTGAAACAGGCCTAAAGCATTATCCTGTGCGGCAATTGAGATTTTGTCATCCCTGTACCACGACTATATTTTCTGTATCCCCTTTTTTTAATATTATTTTGGCACATGTGATTAACTTTCAAATTTCGGTCAGCATTCCTCGCCGACTAACCATTTTCCCTTGAGACTTACATACAGATATGTGGTTATGATTTATTGTTGAATTTAGCACAAGCAAACTACTAACACTGCTTCAACAGAATTTATAGGTGATGGGCAGGATATTGGGTGGAGCCTAGATTAGATAGGCAAACTCTGTGAATCCTCAGTTCTCCAAACTAATAAGAAAATACTTTTGGATAACCACTACATTATTATTTCGTTTGTATATGTTAGGCTTCTTCGCTATCTAATCGATTTAATCACAAACTAGTAATTTCCGTTAAACTATTTCGGTCATATACAAAGATATCATAAGAACTGTAGCGTAGTAATAAACACATGAACATCTGAACACTCCGCGCTAAATGATATTTTATGAATTCGGGAAAATTGTTTCGAAAATACGTGCGCTTCCGTTATAAACCGGAGATAAGTAAAAATATGAAAGGACCTATTACCTAAAACATGCACCATTATCTCCCTCTAAAGAGGAAACATATTTACAAATGTTTTTTCTACGCCTACTTGACCTTTCAAAAATCAAGAGTTAGCGACGAAAGTGAACCATGTTACCACCATAAATCCATCAAAATTGAATGGGGGAGGGTACAACTTCCCGATTCAGTAAGTTATTTGAATCGTTATGTTTGTTGTTGTTTGCTAGTTTTGAAAAGTCACCGTTAATAGTAAATAGTAGATAGTAAAGTGGTGAGTCAATCCATAGGTTTCGTCATTTCATTTACGTATATATTATACGTTTATACAAACATGATTTATTACACTTTTTTTCCCAAAATTAAAAAAGTCACAGGTGGGCGAATACTAAAACGAGTCATCCGGTATATCTAAAGAGGAACGTTTTATAATTATAGTGGTATAGGACTGCTTGGATACTTGTATTTATTCCAATATTACATTCGAAAAAAACAAACAATCAAAAAGGAGAAAAATATCTAACATGCTAACTGTTGATTTCCAAAGAATATCAACGTACACTAAACTAAAATGTCAGCACAAATAGTAAGTAAATACATTATTGACCTGTTTGCTTCAGGACCAGCTGAAACGTTTAATATTGTATATGTATTCAATTCTACGAAGTTCAAATAGATTGGTAAATATGTAGTGTTGAAGTATAAATAAATAAGAATGTAGAATCGTTCTACCAAATCTGTAATTTTATATTAAAAAATATTCTACAGTCTTATTTATTTATACTTCAACAAAAGTAATTATTTTATTTAAACAAAGATAGACTTATATAACAATTAAAGATATTTTTCCCAATGAATTTGACTTAAGGACAAATTGAAATAGACATCAAAATGGGAAAAATAATTATACCAGAAGTAATAGGTGTGTATAACATTCAAAATAGCAAATGCAGAGTCGAATGCTTCAGTGGAATTTGCGTATATTTTCAGAAGATATAGAAGCACTTAAAATCGCGCTGCGCAGGTATTTCTTCTTAAGTGCGTTTTCAAACCGGCTCTAGTACTGCTTCTAGTATATTCATTCAATTACAATTTATCAAATATGTTATTGAGTTTACACACGGTAATCTGCAAATAATTGACAATTATGGACCATAAAACATCCTTTTTAGCATATCTAAAGAGATAAAATTAATTGGAACCCTTAACACGAAAGAAAACTAAATTGCATGTGTAGAGTTAGGCTACGATTCAATCCATATTTATGTTTACAACATGTTAATGTTACAAAAAGAGATATAGATAAGCCCTTCAATTTGCTATGGGTTTTAGGTCATTCAATAAAGTATCAACTTAATTTTTTTCCCACCTTCAGCTATTCCCTTTTACTGACTGTTTTTAACTTTCGCAAGCGATTCTAATAATATAAAAAGCAGTAAATTACCGATGTTTTCAAACTTTTTCCTAAATATTAATTAAATAATTAATATTAAACGATTAATTTTTGTGGAATTATGGCTTAATTGAAACAAAATATATTTAGAAACTACGTTTCGACAATTTATTGTCTTTTTCAAGCTTCCTAACTCCTCTCATCTGCAATGTTCAATAAAGCAACTATTAAAATTATATAATGTAAAGATAATGATAATTAAGACTTACGTAATTAATTATTAGTTTCTATTACTTCTTTCTTTTTTTCCTCACAACATAAGTTGTTTGTCGAACATAAATTTAACATTTTAAAAAACTGTATGAGACAATTACACTTATTCAAATTAACAAACTAACATATATGTGCGACATACACGATTTAAACATTTATACTATTGAAGAGTAGGTATTTTATGTTCTCGGTAAAGGTAAGCAAATAATTTTTTTGTTAACAGTGATATTTTTGTACATGTTAAAATATACATGTAGATCAATAATAATATGCAATGTATTCTAGTATGTATTCAAGTTAAATTCGGTTTTAAAACAAATATGAATAAATTTTATTATATATTTAAGTTATTTGTGTCTGTTCTAAAATTTATACTATTTTTTTCTTTTTTAATATAAATCATTTCTAAAACATTTCTTGTATAATAGTTTCTTTCATTAATTAAAATTTTTATATCTTTAAAATTAAAATTATGTTTATTGTTTTTTTTTAAGCTGTAATATTGTTTGATGATTTATGGTGTTGTACCCTCTGTTTTAGGTATTGTTTTGTTTGTCCTATGCACACTCCCTCACAATTGGAACATGGGATGGAATAAACTAAGTGAGACTTTTTTCAAATTGAGTTTTTGATTTTGTGAAACGACATTTTAAATTATTACTATTTTTATGTGCTATAGTAATATTAAATGGTTTTAATATTATAATAATTAATATTAGGTTAATATACCTACCTAACGTTTTGTTCCTTATTACATAATAATTGTCAGACAACAACCTTCACTCATATCATAATCATCTTGATATTACGTTGAATTGCTGAAAAACTATAACTTTTAAAAACAAACGCTTAAAAGTAAGTGGCCAAAGAAAATACCCGAACGGGGGTACTTTATATATATTACAAAGAAACAGCAAGATATAGAACTAACATTTAAACAAGTATTGAAAAATTGTTAACTCCATATCTCTACCCCCTTTTAATAAACAACTGTTTTTAAAGCATTTAGTTATATTAATTATTGGTGGTAGAAAGGTATTAACCCTGATTACACATAACTTCCGATTTTATCAAGAAGTGTTAAACGTTCAGGAAAAAGTTAGTAGTGTAAACAGCAAAACATTGTATGTAACTATGTACGAACACATTACACTGCTTTGATGTGATTATCCTGCAAATTTGTAACCTGTTGCTAAGGATAAATATCGTGTAACATTAAAAATATTAAGAAGCACTAAACCGTAGAATGTAGAAGCTTAAATGGAACTTTAGCAAAAGGCATTAAGAATATTGGTACACATGACGAGAGATTGTTGACGATAGATGAATACTTGAGCTGTTATTTGGGCTAGTTCCATCTTTTGTAGGATTGTGATGATCCGACGTTTCGGCAATTCGTTTACTGCCGCCATCAGGGTAGCCCTGAAGCAGCCTTCTTTTTCCTTGTCCTGTGTGAGATTCGAACTCGATCTCGAAATTCCGAATGTTTACTAATCTAACACGTAGCCATTCAGTCCCCCCAATTGGCTGAATAGTTGGAATTTTTCAATAACCTTATGAATTTCTAAAATAATTTAACATTTGAAAATATTAAGGATATTCATCATATTGCAACAGCTTGATTAATGTCCAGGTATTTATAGGAATCAGCTGTTCCGCTCGGCAGCAATTATCATGATCCAATATTTGCCAGGCCGCATATAAAAAAAATGCTTAAAATGTATACAGTATGTTTCAAGCAATCGTAAGTGATGCCTTGCAGACAACAACGTGCTCATGGACTACAACCTGGGAATGGCTTTACGCGTTTGATACGCAGACAGTTATGGATGTTCATCTATTCTATTCCCAATACCTTATATTGACCACGAAGAGTGAAGATGAATTTAACCTGCAAGAACACCTATCGGTGATACAGTCTTTTTGACAATGTACATACTATAAGGCTAGTAGTTTTGCCAATAAATAGTATACTATAGTATAGTGCAGTATAGTATTCTCGTGTAGAGTAGTAGTGTGAACTCCGTCCCGTCAACTTATCAACAGCCTTACTTCCTAGCGCCTTTTCTCCTTCCCGACCAGAAGATCCTGAGCGCCATCTCCTCTACAAACACATCCAGAAAAGGGGCCCATATAGGCGTGCTTCTATTGCTGCCTGTTGCGTTAAGACATACGATACGCTGCACATCCATTCCTGGTTACCACTCGTTTCACCTTTGGCCACCAAAGAGCGCCAGAAGCAAGAGCCTAATTACGACCTAATACAGTCACGAGGTAATTTTCGGGAAATCGAGAAAGCGAGGATACTGCCAAAAAGCCATACATGCTTTCTTAGTTTTTGTTTTGACACACGTTTGTTCCAGCTCAGCTTTTTATCAAATATAACATAAATATATTTAACTTCATTCGAGAGCGGCTCCAAACAATTTGTGATGGGTGGAATTGTTCCTTCCTTCCTTTTGTTAGCAAAGAATACTATCTTTAACTTATCCGGGTTTACAGAGATGAAATGTTGTCTACACCAATTTTGATAGAGCAAAATGCCCGCATATGCAATTGTGTAGATACTAGACGTGTTCAGTGCCCAAGGTTGGTTGGTGACAAAACGCTTTCTTGAAACAGCCTCGATCTATGCGCTCCTTACGCTAGCATCTTCCACAGATGCTTCTCTTGCATTCTGCTCTAACACACCGTACAGCCATCCTACAAGGATCGGTTCAACACCGTACCTAATTAGAGTGCTGACAATACCATTGACGAAGATTTTATCGATAGTTCTTTCTATATCTACGAATACACCGGGGGTGGACACCTCAGTAATCTCTCTATCCCCGGCATCGCTGAATGAAGGGCAGACTAGATAGATCTTCCGGACATGTACGGATGTTGGTTTGTGTAAAGAGGATGCAACGGGTACAAGCCACTTCTTTCATATAGCGGTCGCACAATCCTTCCAAAGGTTTCAACAGAAAGCTGGTCAGACTTGTCAGCCGGTATGATTTGACCAGGGCATAGGCAGAACGCACTGGATTTGATGTAAAAATTACTCTTATTTCTCTCTATTTTCAGGTACGTACTTCCAAGCAATGCACGCCCTGAATGGCGTCACCAATAGGCCGAATAGGAAATCCATGCACCACTGGTACGGCAAAAATGCTGTGATTATTTTTGTTTGGAATAAAAGTAAATCGCTTATTTAAAAAAAAATCTCCATATCTATCATATATGGAAGACATATAGTTCAGATGTTGTAAACGCCATGCGTTTCCTTGTATATTGAGGGTTGATCACAGCTCATCAGCTTCCCGCACGGTAGTGTGCAGTGAAGGGAGTCACCCTTTCAACGATCACAGTTCCTCTTAAATCTGGCAAATATACCAGATAATATGGTATAATCGTATTTGTCATGCTATTTGTGCTAAATATGTTTTGTTACTGCAATGAAATTGGAAAAGCGCCATCTATGCGTCAATTTCTGTACGAATTTGCAGCAATATATCGGGAGAAAACTGCAATAAGAAAATAAGCAAGAATTTCTTGATTGCCACTCCGAAAAAATATTTTGTTGCTTTCATCAAAAATGTGTGTTACATCGATTCAATGAAGTTGTTCTCAACAATTAAACGTTACAATTCGTTAACACAACAAAATCATATTACAGTTACAGTTCTTTACTAAATAATTTGGTTGAGATGATTAAACGTTTTTGACTAAACATTGCTGTAACATTGAGTTTAATCTTAGTTTATGTGAAATATCTTGTCGAATTAAGTAAGTTTTTCTTGGCAATATTTTTTGCCGCAAATAAATCGGCTCTCTTGTGCAGTATGTTGCTTGAGATAAATTTAAATAATTTTAAATAATTTAAAAAAAAATATGCCTAAAATGCATACAGTATGTCCAAGCAATCGTGAGTGATGTCTTTCAGACAATAACGTACGCTTTATTAACAATTAACCTCTTTCGAACATATGCAGATTATTGGGCTACATGGAGACAGTATTTCTTTATGGGAAATTGCCAGGATGGTCAATCGTAATCACTCCACTAAATTACGGTGCTAGAGTGGATAAACTGTAAATCAAGTAAACCAAGTTGAAACACCGAAATCAGGAAGAATCATACCTAAAAAAATTTCTTTGGAAATGCTTGGTTATACGGCAACGGTAAGTGAGGCGGTAATAATGTTAGCGTAACAGTGGTGGAAATATTAGTCGTAGAACTTACACTGAGGGAAAGGAATGCATTGATTTATCTAACCAAAATACGCATAACCAACCAGAAAATTTGCATTAAATACGGCCCACCGAAATTTATTGTTAGATTGAAATTTACGATTTGTTGAAATATATTTGTTAACTTAAAAATAATAGACTCGTTGATTCAACTGAACCGTCAATTTCAATTTAAGCAAGGTTAATCGTTAATGCAACACTTTAGTTTAGTTGATGTAACATTGGTTTCGATTTATTGATACAGCTCTAAGTATGTTAGAACAGCAAAAAAAGTGATTTGTTTAATTGCTGCTTACCGTAAACTTCGAAATTCTGTTGAAACTACAAAAACAAATTCTTGCTTCAATGCATCTTTATGGTTACATTAGCAAATAAAACGTATTGAGTGCACAAAATTAAGAGTGTCAATGCAAACATTTTATTTTTGGTTGATTTGAAACAAAAATTTTATTCATGCAAATAATCTCATTTTGAATATTTTGGAAATTTTATTAATTACAAAATGGGGTTTGGAAACAAAATATGACTAAATTAGGTTCATATATTTATTAATAACTTCACAACAGTTATAAAGTATGAAATATGTAAGTACACTTTACAATAATAGTAGGTATTTAAAAGTAATGCCTAAAAACATGTATTTACAAATATATTTGAATGCACTTCCAAGCGTCTTCTGGGCGGTAAATGGATTGTTTCTATGTCCAGAACCTCCAGGTAGGTAGGTACACACTACACCTATGAAAATGTATTCTACAGCCCTAATAAACACGATATATTCTCGGTCTTAATATACCCGTTCAAACATGAAGTATACCGTTGCATTATGTTGTGCTAATAGCTAGTATGGCGTTCATTTGCAAAAACATCTATAAAAATCAAAATGTGCTTACCTGAAAACACTGAAGTTAAATACTCAACTCCCCACTGGATTAATAATTCTTTTACTCGCCTCGTTATATATATAATAGGTATGTAATAATTAAAGAATATGTTGGTATTGTACTAGTACATTGATTATATATAATATAGATATACCAACAGCCACTTTATCAAAATAGTCAATTAAAGTGTCACTAGATGTCGCTTATATCTACATATTCAAATTAAATTTTTCGTCAGATTTATTTTAGCATTTATGAAAACCTAACTACATAGGCGTACTCTAGCGGAAAGTGGCACATTCATTGAATTTACAACTTGTATATCTACGGAACAAAAAACAAAGGTTTTTTGCGTGTCTAAACCTGGATACGTAAAAAGTAATAAACAGATGTTAAAAATGTGATATATGCCGCTAAATATATCGAGTATAAATTGTGTTTCAACTAATAATTTTAAATCAAAATTTATATACCTTAACCTTATTTTTTGTTCTGGTACATAAATTAAAATAAAACCAAACTAATGGCTTACTAAATACTTTATAATATATACAGCGTGAGCGCAAGTAAAGATCATTTATGCTGGAGCTTTTATTAGTAGTTTTAGGAGAAAAAGTTGTGAATAAAAGTTGAAGTACTAATTATTTTACATAACTTTTATAAATAAATATAAATATAATAAATATATAACACAATAATATAAAAGAAAAAAAAAGATAGGAATATATAACATACAGTGATCGGCAGAACGTGCACACCATTTGTAAAATTTGTTTGTCTTTGAATTTTGTAAATCTTTCTTCTTACAAATTGCATCTGCATGTCTAGAAACTAAAATAACCCTCATCAAATCTGCCTAAAATTTAATTGTATACGGGGGAAGATGAAAAATATGAAACTACGCTAAGAGTAGTGTCTCATTTTTTGGATTTAGAAGATTCTTTTATTAGAAAATGTTGTTTTAAATTTAACGCTATGTCCAATTATGAAGATTCGTTTAATTTGAGCAAAAAAAAAGAAATTTAATCGTTTTTTTTTTCGGAATTACCTGTATACAAAATTGATGCTGATCATACAGCTGTCATATTCTATTCTGTGTATACTTTCTGAGAGGAAATCATATGCGTACTCAAAATTAGTTAGTTTCAAAAATGTTATAGCTTTGAAAAGTAAAACTTCAAAATAATATGTTTGGCTTTCAATGAAACAAAATAATAATATCTAATTAAAATTATAAAGAGCTTACTTCATAAATAACAGACCCTTAGATCTTAGATCGAGTGAGGAGAAGACATTCACCCCTCTCCTTACTTCAAACAAACAGAAAAAAATATTTTTTTACAAATACCTACGTTATCACAACATGCGGAATATTGTCATCTAGGAAAAAGTGGAAGTTATGAAATGTTTTTGGTTCAATAAGTTCAATAAGTTATTATGTCTTAAAATCTACACACTTTTTAGGAGCAAAAATGTTTTTCTGGTTGTTTCATACTTTTTCAGGGAAAAACCGGACTGAGAACTTATTAATGTTATGTAAATAAACGTTTACTAATACTATTTATTCAAACTTACAATAAAAAAATTAAAATTAAAGTATTTCTATATTTTATATTATTGATTTTCATCTTACGATTATATGTCCTGTACGATTTATTTTATATTGTAGATAGATGTAGCATGATAACAATATAATAATAATAACAATTGCGGCATGAATGTATCGATAGTTTGTCTGCATTTTCTTACAATTATCAAGGTTTACAATTTGAATATTTCATATAAGGCGCGGGCAATGTATATGCGTGGTAAACAGCACTATCTGTTATTTAGAAGCGTAACACTGTTCAAGCTAATGAGTTAACATAGGTTGAGACCTTAGATATCCCACTTATATTTTGGACCAGGAAACGGTGGCGGCTTATAGCGGCGTGGTCCAAAACCTCATATTTAAGCGTTGCCATTGCCTCTTATGGAGGTGGTTTATCTATATTATATATAATCAATGTACTAGTATTAAAACTCACAATATATCACGAGCCACGAACGAAGACAATGTGATATCTGATGCTTTTTAACAGCAAGCAAGCGATCAAATCACGCCACAACATTGATCAAATGAGTATCTGACGGTATAGGTAATATACCTACATTAATATATGTAGGTACATTCCATAATATACAAACATTGAATTACTAAATTGTATTACAACCTAAAGTAGAAATAATATATATTGTAATTATGATATTTTTAGGAAAGAACTCTCTACATAATAATTACTATACATAAAACGGATAACGTAGTATATACGCATAGTTTTAAGATCTACATATGTAGATGCGCAAAGCGCAAACACCTTTTTTGATTAAGTTAACCATTTTTTAGTTTCAATATTATGTTTGAATGTTTTCATTCAACTACTAAGATTTTTTTGTTTTAACATTACCATTAAGGCCCGTCCAAACAAAAACTTTTTAGATATCTTAGCTTCAACCATCTAAGGTTTTTCAGTCAACAGATTTTTTTAACACAAATAAATAGTTGCACAAATGACTCATTTTAGTTGGATTAAATACAAAATTTGTTGCATTAACACCTTGTGCGTTAACATGGTAGATATTGTTAGATTAACGCATTTCTTTCTCTCGGTGTAATTACGTACAGTTTACGAACAATCACAGCGCTTTATGTTCCGACCGTTATTGCAACTATCCTTAACACCTTAGCATAGATGCGTTAGACCAATATGGTGCAGGGAACGGTGACAATGACGCTATTAATGGAATTCTCTAATGTTTAGCGATGAATTACGATGTTGTTTGTGGCAACATGATGGTAGAATAAGGATGCATTTCTCGGCTACAGAATCTACAATCGTCGTAATGGTTTTAGGATGTTATCAGTTTTGTTTTCAGGTTACCACTGGCACAAATCAACATCTTTGAAACAGTTACCAATTACATACAGGATGTTCTAGACCCCACAATTCTATATTTTATGCAGACCGTTAAAAACAGAATATTCTAACTATATAATACTCGATCTCACAAAGCACAATAAACTATTTTCTTAACCGAAAACAATGTAAATTTGCTTCAGTAGGCCCGAAGATCCGCCAGATCGCATTCACAGAGCACATATAAGATAATATTGAAAGAATCGAAATCTTTTGCATGTTATCAATAAAGATTAATTATGGTGTTGTGTTAGTCAGTAAAGTCTGACAGCTCTTTTCGTTAATTCGATGGCTAATCGCATTACCGACATTCAATGTTTCATTCAAAGAGATGCTTCTATTCGTTATTACTTACTTACAACTTTTTCCCTGGATTATCGTTTATAAAGATCTAATTATATATATATTGCTAGCATTTTTGGTACTAATAAAATCATTAACCAACATCTCCATGATAACGTATTAATTTTCTTTTTTGGCCTGCGGGATCAAAGCCTATACATAGCCTACGTACAAAAACCCACCTGTTGTAAGAAACAAAAATTAGAGCACTTTTGACACGTGTGTAACACACGGTTGATGTTAGCATACATATGTTTCACCTTACCAAGGATCTTCAGTGCTACTGGTCAACCTAATGTATTATACGGAGAAATTCGTATATATACTTAATAAGTGGAAGAATAATTGAATGATTTTTTTAAAATTTTTTTCCTTCTTAAATTCTCATATATACGAATTTCTCCGTATAATACATTAAGTTGACCAGTAGCACTGAAGATCCTTGGTAAGGTGAAACAAATGTATGCTCATATCAACCGAGTTTTACACACTTTTTTAATGTGACCTTATCATTAATTAATAATTAATGTATAATGGCTTAAAGTTGTCCTAATTATTGTTACCCTTTATAGATACATATTGTAGTTTCAGATCGATAATTTAGCAATTTCTTCACGTTAATAATGAGATTTCCATCTTAAATTCTCATTCAATTAGTCTTCCACTGATTATATTTAGTTTATGCAGATGGGTTGGGAATCTACCGTGTCCACATTTTAGTTACTCATGCTGGTATAATAGTGTCTAGACATGGTATTATTAAGATACCATAAGTTGGTTTCTGTTAATTTGTGGATGAAGGCATATTGCGTCATGTGACACGCAGTGGGCGTCTTAATTGAAGGCAGTGTACGTTTTACTTCAGTCCAATTAGCTAAATTGTATTTAAAAAGTGCGTCAATTTCTTGTGAAACAATTTAGTGAGGATTGTGGATATAATAGTCTAATCTTGTATTTGTTACTGTATTTGTTGACTATTGTATATAGAAAGCTACGTTGTATAACTTAATAAACTTCTTCAAGCACAATTACCCTTTGGTAGATAATCACGTTTCTCTAATCTATTTAATAGGATATCCCTTGGTTACCTAATGAACTTCTAACTATTACATACACTGCAAAATTATTGAGAATGTAATTAGAGCTTGTCGAGCTCGCGTGAGTGAGTCTGTAGGATATGGCGTGCACGCTTGCATTGTCCATTTACTTTATTTGCAGAAGTAATACCAGTATTTACACAAGGAACATTGCAAGCACAAAAGTTTGAAACAAAACTGCCATAGACGAGAAATTCAGATCTGGCTAAACACGCCACAACTTAAATGGCAAAATTTCAAATATTGTTGGTAGACGTTATCGACCTTGTTTCACGATCTGTGTGTTTGTGGTGTTCAAGAATGTGACTCGCGTATTTCAAGTGCCGGTCGTTCAACGCCGCAGTTTAATAGAAAGGGAACTACTACTGTAAGAAACGGCCGGAAAACTTTACGAGTTTGTTCAAGTCAAGTGTTTTGCGGTGTAGTTCAATAATTTAGTTCAGATAATTAAACACACTGCTTACAGTAATGTCATAATGCTGAAATTTTAATGGAACGAAGATATAATTGCAATCAAATGAAATGAGAAGAAAATCAAGATCATTCTTTACCAGGAATGTTTTAATCAAAAATTCGCGTATAGCTTCGGTTCGGCAGCCACATTTCTTCCGTTATCTTATTATCGCAAAATTTCTAATGGACTAATATTCTAAATTCCTAGGCAATATTAACTATATACACAGGTGTCCCAACGAACTAACTCACTTCTCTAACTTGTAGTAGGAACTTGATTTTGAAACTTACGGATTGGTCATGGACTCATAGTCGACTATAATCTGCTTAAGAAAAATATTTTCAGCGCTATAGCATATCGTATATATAAAGGATATTGATATCAATTTTCTTATATTTAAATGGATTGGTACAATTTTTATCGATCCATTTACGTCATCATTTATGGTCCATTTATATTAGGATTCCCTATCCCTTAACTCAACTGTTTTGAAGTATTTTGCATTTTGTTGAATTTTTGGAGGTTTTTGAGGTTCGAATAAAATAAAGCACAGTAGCAGCCGCTTAATAGAAGTCCCACATTGGGACTTGCCAAAAGTGATAACAATAGCCGACTGATAACAATATCCGACAGATGTATAGTTGTCACACGTTCTTTTACAGTTTTGCATCCTTTAGCACTTTCGTGATAAATGCCCAGGTAATGCTCGATAGTACAAACCAGTTTCGTCGTTGTTAAAAATTCTGGGGAATGTTGAGCAGGTAGTGTTTGCCATGCATCCTGTAATCAGTTTTCAGCGACCATAAAATCAGCATCTTTTTGCTCCCTATGTGTTGGTTCGTATACGATACCTTCACGTTTCCTTCATCGCTGCAACCAACCATCTGTTGCCCTAAAATTGTTTTTTTCCATTGTTCTAGCTAAATGTTCAGCTTGTTGTCGCATTACAGGACCAACATCTGACTCCTTTCTCGTCAAAGATTCTATGTGGTGGAAATTCAATGCTCATGTGGCACTGTGGCAGTATTTACATTGAGGGAAAAAAAGCGTTCGATGAGCACTCATGTTGCAGAACATGAGCATTGTATTCAAGCGTTCCGTTCAATTCTGTCTTGTCATCCTCACTACTATAGCCGTAAGATCCGAGAATCCATTTTCAGTTTTAGGTCAACAGCAACAGCAGCCCCTTGCAATTGAAGACGAAACGTAGGCTAAAAAAAGTATCCAACCTGGTAGCCAGGTGTATAGTATGGACAACAACCGCTGAAGCCTACATGCAAGTTTTTTTACTTAACTTTCTTGTTTGCCATTTGTTCATTATTCGGAAATGTTCTTTTACTAAAATGACAAATTTGGAAAAATATTAGAAAATTCATCAAATTTATTAGAAGTTAATTTAAATTTAGATTTTTATTTAGATATAACTAAGTGCTTACCAAATAAATCTTATTTCATGGGTATATTATACTACATAATGCACTACAATATTACTGCGAAAATTAATTTTCCCTGCTACTATAGAATATGTCCGAATATACTCTAAATAATAAATTTTAAAGTGGGTCTAAATTCAAAAATTTGATTATGAGCAACATTCAAGTTTCCTTATAATAAAATGTACATGCTAATATACCGAATGAAAAGTTGCGAGCTGTCGATCGCATTCTGGGCGAGTGGAAATGGGAAGGACTTCAACTGTAGGCGCAGCTATGCACGAGGCCACAGCAAAGATTTATTAACGTTAGGCAAATTGTTATAGTTCAGCCAAATTAAATTGAACTTGACATTCTTTTTCTCACTTTATTTATGAAGCTTGTAAAAGTAATATTAACTCCAACATTACATTTGTATTAGTGAAAAGGGAAGTAGACAATACTTACTCGATAAATAAAATCTATTCATGCTTCATTTCTATTCATACTTATTTTTATATCGAAGCATCAGAGATACTATAAATTTCAGTGCCACAGCTAATAGACAATATCAAAAGAAAAAAAAGACTGAAAAGCAGTTTTAAAAGTCAATGATCAAATAAAATAACATTCTAAAAAACCTAGCAATAGTAATACGCAATCAGTAATAGTATATTACTGTAAAAAAATATGTTCGAAATATTTATTAATCATTAATTCATAAAATTCCATGCGACAATAATAATCGTCGGATAAAAGTTTTTGGGATGTGCTCGATATTTATTCTTATGTAAAAGATTTAAAACTTTTGCACTATTATTACATCCGCGAGCAATTTGTTTAAATGTCATACAGGATTTTATTCCACTAATGCACAACCTTATTTCAATATCACAGACAGTTTTCGCTAGAACATTTTTATTTTTGTTATTTATTAATGTAAACGTTGTTTCAAAACGTCGCCCAAGAATTAATCTTTCGTGATAATTTACTGCAAATAAATCGTATATAACTTCTGCTGAATTGCCACCATAAAATTGTTTCACAATAAAAAGTTTATCCTCGGGCGTATAATAATCCATTTTTTTATAAAATTTCTGACCGCGATCAAAACTTACCAACCGTTATAAAATTTGAGGACCGTACCCTAATATCCACCAACACCTTGTTAAAAAATGGGCGAAATGAATCAAACGCCGGCTAAACTGAAAGTGAATTTACGCCTGTGTTTACGCATGCCTAGCTAATCGTTCCCTCGCCCCGTAGTAGTCGGAATGAGGGCTATGTTGAATTGATTTAAATTAAAAAGATTGACGTGGTGATAGCATTTTGTAGTACTTGGACAAGGGTAGGAAATAGCGGTGAGTGCTTGCCGTTAGACAGTGACAGCATACGGATTGGAGATGGTATATCGAAGCGTATATCGCACACACAACTGCTCAGCAGAATAGCATGTGTATTTCTCGACTTTGTTAACTTATACAAATCATATTTTTCGTCGAAAGTGCGTTTGATATGCGACAATCAAAGCTAAATGCTAAATTCACTAACACTCCATAACTCTACACCAACAAAGCTAAAACGATTTTCACCTATAAATTATTCTAAAACAAACACTTGGATTTCTATTAGCATTCCTAAAGTGCCATAAATTATTTTCCTTTAGCAAATATTGAAAGGAATAAATAGCAATCTCTTTGGCGGCTATTTACATACAGTTAATTTATCTATTTTGCTCTGCTGACGGCATATTTGTAAATGAAGCTCCTCTTTAATAAGCAAACATATGCATATTGCTGTGAAATCACAGATACACCACTTGATATATGTATGTTTATTGATAAATTTGAGCCATTCATACCATCCTTGTTGGTGTTTAAATACTCGATGCAAAATAAAAACAACATTTTGTAAGTCTGTATATACAAACACACAAGTATTAAATAAACAAGCTTTTCAGATATGATTTGCGAATGCAGGTTAAAGGACCGTTTTTGTAGCCTCATGAATAAATTTGCTTTTAAGCATCTAAATAAACATATAAATAAAAACCCTGGTATTCCTAATTAATGCTATAAAATTTTATTACTTTTTTATTACTTGTAACTAAAGTTTACTTTCGCTGTTTGTATTTTATTATTTCATTGTATTACTTTGAATTCGGTACTTTTATTACTTCCATACTGCTGTCGAAAAAAGTTATCGTATCGGTAATAGTTGCAATCGAACATCCACGCTATCCGGTTACTCTTGATACTTTCGTTACTTCGGTTACTTAAGTTACTTTGGTTATTTCATCACGTTCGTTACTTCTGCGAAACAGTAACGATAGTTATATATATAGGTAATAGTCACATTCGGTTCCCGGTAGTGCTGGTAACTGTGTGCAAAAAGTACCAAATAAGGTAAAGTCAGGTAAGTGTGTAACCGGGGCAAGTGTGTAGTTTGTTATATTTATTTTATATTTATTTTTAAAATTGAAATATGGACATCCTCTTGTTATAATACTAATGTACTAAACTTCATAATAGTTTTACAATCAAAAGTTCGCATCTCCTAACGTGTAATAACTTGAATATCTTGTGAATATATCATACCTTATTAAACAGGCATCAGTTTAGTATTACACTCTTGGCCGAACTAAATGATAATGCTGTTAATATATAAAATGCGGAACGATTACACACTTGACCCATTTTACTGGGTAAGTGTGACAGTATTTAAAATTTCTTTTTTTTTTTCTAGTAAACCGTTGATAATTATAAAAGGTGTATCTATTGAAGGCTTTCAACTGAGCATATATTACGTACTTCTATGCGTAAAATTTATCAAAATGTCTTATTATGTAAACAGTGTTACATTTTCTTTGTACTATGCAATTTTTACTACACACTTACCTGACTTTACCTTACTGTTGTTAGCCGGTAATCGTAATTACGGTAATACTAAGTAACGAATTCTCATTTTATTTACATCTCTATTCCTAATACAGTGACCGGTATAACTTGCAACATACGGGACTTTTTTTTATTTGAAACAGGAGAAACTGCGATTTTTTTTTAATTTGGTGTAATGATCGATAAGAACAATGGAACACTAAATATTCTTCATTGTGTTTACTGTAGTGCAACGTGAACGGGCAAACAAATTAAAATATAAAAAAAATTCTTTCTAACAAGCCACAATTTATTTGTGGCACCTGACTACCAGTATGGCCGCAAATTTAAAAATGTGTAATGAATCAGCAAAAAGTGGGGTTAGATGGCAATAGAGCTCTCGGGGTACCTTTATGAGTTATTAAAGGCACAAGTATAATAGGTTTATAAAGAACCTTCACCGTAATATGTTCAATTAAAAAGGGCGATTAATGTGCAAATTAGAAAAAAATACCATAAAGCATTGTTTTATAAGGTCTTTCTGAACTCGTTTTTTAGTTCGCTCTACTTGGACTCGTCTGATAAAACTGCCCCCATAAAACCAGTTCTTTAATATACTATTTCTCAACCATCCATGTCCAAAGTTTGAAAGTATTATTAAAATCTTAAAAAGATTAATCACGTTTTTTACAATGTTAGTGACGCTCATCATAATACAATAATAAACGTATAATATTATATATAACAATAATAACCTGGTATAATCAACATGAAAGTAAGTGCATTACAATGTTTTATACCGCACATATTTTATCGTTTATTATACGAAGTTTAAACCAAGATTACATGTTTTTTCAACTATTTTAGCATCATAAATGGTTATTCAACGTATTTGACGCGGACATTCGACCGCTTAGTACGGCTCACAATGTTGCTGATGAGGGAGTGGAAATCAGTCCCTTTACTTTTGATGACATTGCTTCGATAATGCATTGACAAATATATTGGAAATATTGGCAAAATAATATATTCTACTTTTTCCAGAAATTTGAACGGTTTATTCTTCTTTCTATGTTGCTTAGTAGCTAATTTACTAAGTGGTAATTGTTTGAAATTTTGGGGCAGTATTTAGAATACCTCCTCTAAATTTCATTTGTATTTCCCTTGTTCGTTTAGAGGTTTAACCAACTCGTTCATTTATTACCGTCTTTGGATGGTTCTCCATGGATATAGGATAAACCTAAAATACTCGTATACTGGATCGAAACGCGAACACCTTTAAATAGTAACATAAACTTATGTTATAAAAAATTCGCCGTCTTTTCCGCTTTCCCGTGCGATATATGCATTCATTCCATACAAGCGGTAATATTGACATTGGCTTCCTATTAGAGAGATCGAAGGGTTAATCCGGTAAGTAGCTTTAAATACTTTTCAATATTTCTTTCGATGTACGTTTTATTTAAGAAAAATCTGTAAAGCAGTTCACTGCACTAATGCTTAATATAAAAAAATATAATTTGTTAAGCGTAGGCTTATCACTGCGCAGTTTGGTGGGTACCTGTAATGGATATGACTTGTTTGTTTTAATATGTTGTAGATTGCTAATATCTAATAATTAATCTACTTTCACAACAATCAAGCGAAATTTATTAATAGCTGTGATATTAATAACCTTCCATATGAATACTTACATAGATAAGTTTAACACATAATTTACAGAGTGTTCTCTATGAAAACACAGCTATAAAAATTATAAATATTTGCATTACAGACAATTTTATGCAAAGTACTACTTACGATTGCAGAAACTGTTAAGAACAGCTAAATGATGTAAAATTTTACGCTGTAATCACTTTCGTCATAAAAATATCATGCCTAATTTGAAAAAAAGTTTTGTTAGCTTAAAGGTGCTGGAGACGAATATTTGAATGATATATTTTTTTTTAATGTTTAATACCATGCGAAATGTCTGATTTTATTTGAGACAGGGCGAACGTCGAAAGTTCAATAAACTTGCAAATATCACAAAAAAACTGTTGCGTTTAATGGTGGGGAACTCTAATACGAACTGATCACAAATAAATAATTTAATAGATCAATAAAACTTGTGTCATTTAAAATCACAAAGTTGATATCATACCCTGTATACCAGATGTGCTATAAAGCTTTGCTTACGCTCTGCTATAAATATTTTCCTCGAGTAGATCATAGTCAGCCATGATTACTCTGCGAGTCTCAAAATCTAAAAAAAATAATCATTGAGTTCGGTGGGATACTATATATACAGCAATTTGGTGTACAATCGCAAAGATATACGAGAAGGTCATTCATAAAATAATGATAAAATAATTGAATTTCATGGTAAAATATAAATATTTATCCATATTGCATTTAGTATTAGTTGAATAGTGATTTTCATATAGCAATATACCTGCAAACTTATGTGGCATGCAATTTTCCATTGTACAAAAGCAGCTACTATAGTATACCTCTAGGAACAATGCAACTGTAGCAAAACTAAAAGGTCCGGGATTTATTATGTCGCCGAAATGAAAAACAACAAAAAAAAGGAAAGCTTGTTATCACAAATTTCATTCAGCGAGCTTTTTCTAGCAGAGAGCGGTTGCCGCGGCGAAAACCTCCTAGAGTTATTTACGATGGAAACTTCATCCGGAGACTAGGTCTGCTGTATTTGATATGAAAATATTTCCGAATTGTTTGTCTAAAACTTTCCCAAGGAAAGTAATCTGCCATATAGTTAATGGATTTCGCGGGTTCCCTGTTAAAAAGGAAAGTGTAATGCTCTCCCTTATATTAAATTACCCGCAATGTAGTTCGAGTAACTTCACAGACTTTACACTTGCTCTATGTAAATGTGAATGGTAAACACTTACTACTTGCAGCTAGGGAGTTACTTGTTTTGTTTCATACTATCGTGCAGTGTACTTAGATTCCTATTCAATATATGTATAAGATATAGCAATATATGTTATTTCTACGCTTATTTACACAACTTTCCATATTTTTTCAGTTCAAGCATTCCACAATTTTATTGGCTTTCTGTAATTTGTATTTTGCTTCTTATCAGGGTCTTCGTAATTTGATAATATTATACCTAGGTATTTCATTCAAATAGTTTGCTTCATGATTACACATCAACCGTTCGGTAGAAGTTTATGGGGTTCTATCCAAAATGAAAATTTGAAAATTCAGAATTAGATATAATCGGTTGCATTCTCTTGATAGACAGATTACAGTTTACTTTGTTGTTGAACCTCTGAAATGAGTATATAAGCAAAGGTTGTTTTCACTGTGGACACTTGGTGGACTAGATGCTGTTTTGTATGGTATGTGAAATCGAAGAATAAATATTATTTAAAACGTTTCCTTCCGGCGACCTCTGTATTTCTATTGTGTAACCCATTGTGATGAACTACAATGCCCGCGTTCAGAGTACGAACATGATACATATCAATAGCGGTTTCCGCTACACAAAACGGCGACCGCTCCCTTGTATGTTATTGATGTAGTGTAAATGTAGCGGCGCGTTTTTGAGACGAATTGTCAACAGTTTACAAACCGTTTGGGAGCAGCTACGTACTCTGAACGCGGCCATTGACAGGTATTGTACAACTTAAGGCGACATCTGTTGGAATAATATTGCATAAGAACGATTATAGTGCCCTCATCGGATTTTTTTCACAATCACTCTTAAAAGCCTCCCTTAAAAGTGATTGTGAAAAAAACCGATGGGGGCACTGCAATTATTTATAATTAATTATCGGTCCTTCTTATGCAATATTATTTCAAAAGATATCGAAATTGCACAATAGCTGTCAACATACTACACTGCAACGGATTACACAATACCCACACAAAGCAAGGAAAAATGTTTTAAATAATATTTATTTTTTGATTCCATACACGATACCTACAAAACTGCATCTAGTCCACCAAGGCAACTAAGTAAAGAATCTGGCAACAGGCATACACTCATTCATTTTAAAGATTCAACAACAAAGAAAATTGCAATCTGGCTGTCAGGATAATTCGCCACAATCTATGTTAGGTTTTAGGTTATAGATGAACACGGCGGTTACAGATTTCCTACTGATCTCCAAAAATAATTTAACACTTCGTCGTTATTATTGATAATTAAAATAAGTAATTCAGCGGGACGAGTCCTTATACCAGTGCTTAGGTTTTAAATTGTTTAAAACTGACAAAAGGTATATTTTTTTCAGCACTTACATCTCGGTTTTTACGCTTTATTAAGTAAAATTAAAAGCCCAAAACCTTTTGTTACCCAGACCAACATGTTTACAATCGTTCGTATAGATTGAGATATATTCCAAAAAGTTACAAATGAGTTATGTTGTTTGTAAGCTTAACCGACGGCGCCATTTGTTAATTCATGCTTTTTTAAAAGCCCCTCTTAAGGCACTTAACGAGTAATTATTAATTCACAAGCATCAAACGACGTAATTAATTGGAACTTTGACAGCATTTGATAGTGAATTCATATGATAGAATTTATTTATAAAGTTTATAAATAGGTAAATCCAAATATGTAAAAATATACAGGTGTTCAATTTAAAAACAAAGTAAATGGTGACTTCCGGTATAACCGGAAATGCTAGAAATCTGAAAGTATTTTACGCAAAGAGAATGCAACCACTTATATCTAATTCTGAATTGTCAAATTTTCATTTTGGGTATAACCCCATAAACTTCTAACGAACGGTCTCGCTGAGGCAGCCTGTATAATAACATCTAAAAAATACAGAGATCGTTAGAAACATTAGATTATAATTTGATAACATTAACAAGAATTAGCAGGAAGTTGCTGAGGTATAGAATAAGGAGTAATATAAGAAGAAGAAAATGGAACCTGTAGGACATATATAAGGGCGTATTTAACAAAAAATTAGAGTGAAATGGCCGCATAAGTACACTGTAAAGCCAATTTGCCAACAAAATATTTCGTTAAATGAATAAATAATTTGGTTCACTTAACCAAATATTTGTTTGCCCATATTTAACTCAACATTTAGTTAGCTTAAGCAAAATTTGGTAACATAAAACAAACGCTTTTTTACGCCTCCGTCCAGAAACACTCATTTTGTAGTACTTCAAAAGGCAAGCAAAAATGTCACTAAAGGTTAGCCACACTAGATTCCACATGACAGACGTGTAATAAGTTATCCTTAAACTACTATTCCACCATGCTAAGATGAACTGGTGTCTCCATTGCACTTATCATTGATAAATAGATATTAAACTAGAAAGAAAATTACAGAAAAAGATTTATTCGCGGAAACGTCAAAATACTAAGGTATGTAACAAGTGTGCCAAATTGTACTGTCAACTCCCTACTGTCAAATTTTCTTTTGTATTTTTAATTCAAAATTAAGATTTGTCGGCCCAAACACATTGTGTATCACACGGCCAAAAACTCTTTTGCGAGTATTCGTACTCTCGGCTACCGCCTCGGCCCACAAACCGCACTCGTACTCACAAAACTGTAATTTCTGGCCTAGTGATACAAATAACTATTTCAGTGTATAGTTAAAAATAATAAGCTAGAAAAAAATAACTATAAATAAACTTCTATTTGGTAAAAGAAGAATAAGACGTTTACTTAAGAGATGGAAGAAACAATCTGACTTAAAGAAACATTGAATAAAAAACAACTATTTGGGTTGTTGGTCCTTTTCATTATCTTTATTTTTAATTCTCCATTAGACAACATGTTTCGGCATATTTATGCCATTCTCAGATCTAAAAACGTCGCAGGAAAAACAAAATAAAAACAAGTCTTCTATCTTGATTACGAAACGATATTAATTAAAAAAATGTATTTATTTAGAAATAAAGATTAGGAATGTATAACTGTGTATGTATGTACGTATATGGAAGTGCATCCATCAAACATTACTTCACTAAAAGGAACATTATGAACAGTTTAATTAATGTTTATTGGCGTATGCATATAGGTATTAAGTAATTAATTATTAAACTGTATTTCAAGGAATTATTTTCATATTTATTATACTATAGCAGTAAAATATTAAAGATTTATTTTATTCGTGTGTTTATTTCGTTTTATGTGTTCATGACGTAGACATTCTTTAGTTTGAAGCAGCAGAGTTCGGTCTGTTAGGTCATGATTTTGGTGGATTTACTTCCGGCGAACATCGTTAGCGGAACACCGTTAAACGGTGTTCTGTAACATAAACTCAGGCGGTAAAATTAATAAGCGGTTACGGTAATTTTAAAACATATTTATGTAGAATTGGGAAGGTTAATGATTCGCATGCTGAATGTGTTAGGGTAGATACAGCGGGTCATGTTTTATTTGAATGCCTACTCACTGATGAGTCGAGAATATTAATAATAATTTGCCGGACATCAGTAACAAGGGCTGGGACTTCTTCCCAGATCCTACTCTCAGAGTAAGGTTTTTGCCACGGTTTTTCCTTACTCCTTGGCAAATGCTGGAAGATAACTGAAGTCGTCCCGTGGGCGTAAATATAAAAACAATTAATAGCTGACCGATTTACAGTGGACTCGCAATTATGTCAACTAATCATATTTTTGGTTGTTACATATTTCAGCGTTTTACATAACATAGTACATACACTAGTGCTTTATGCAGAATTCACATAATTGCGAGGCTACTGCATTTATTTTTGTTATTAACAGTCATAGGAAAATTATTTAGTTTAGTAGAAACATTCCAATTGTTACAGAATCCATATAGTACTTAGATTAGGTGGTCTCGCGTAGTACTTTTAGATGGAGCACGAAGTTAGGATGGTTTGCAATTATTTGGCTTTTCTTAAATAAAGTAATGTAGCAGAAACTCTACGCCACAATAAAAGTGTGGCAGACTGGCTATTCAAAGTGAGGATAATTTTCTTCGAGCACTAGTTACGGTGCGTGCACTAAAACCCGAATACCAAACTTTATTTAGAGCGTCTTTATCTATGCTATATGCACGCTTTGATTCTCTAATTTATTAATAAAGTACATTTTTCAATTATTCAATAGAATCTTTATTACACTAAGTTGTAAAATTTAAGAGTATGTGTAGATTATTTCCTAGTGATTCTAGAGTTTAGAATAACTTCGTTGCCACGAGGCTACACGGTGTCTCTGATTTGGGTGCCGGGACATGAGGATATAAAGGGCCGACGAACTAGCTAAGGAGGGCTCTAAAAGGCACTTCATGGGTCCAGAGCCCGTGTGTAGGATTACTAAGGATTCCACAAGAAGGGAGATCTGGATCTGGTTAGATAAAGAAAGTACAAAGAAATCGAGGTCGACGGAAGGTCAACTCCATATCAAAGCGCTAATAGGGGATGTGGATGCTGGATTCTCTGATAACCTACTCAGACGCAGCAAGAAAGAAGCTAAAACCATTACTGGGCTGGTAACTAGACACTGTCCCCTGAAAAAGCATCTATAGAACACAGGCCGAGTAAGCGAACCGTGGTGCAGAAGATGCGAACTACAGGAGGAAACGTGTTTACATGTAATCTGCACATGTGAGGAATTGAAGGTGCTCAGGCAGAAATATTTCGGGAGAGATCTATTGGAGCCCTCGAAGGTTCTCAAGTTTCCACTGGGCAAGATACTGGGCTTTATAGAGAACACCAAGCTTTTCGAGTGGAAGTAAGAGAATTAATAGGGATGGTACAATGAGCACCTAGCTCAAGTGCGCGGACATTAAGTGCCCACCTTAACTTTAATGAATGAATAAATGAACTTCGTTGCCAGAAATATATAATAGGCACATAAAAACAGTACTTTAAGGTATCCAAATAAGAAATATCCATTGTAATTTATATAAAATATGCGCTTATTAAAATAAGAAGAAGTAAAAGCAAAGCCAGTAAACATGACAAAAGTCTAAGGAGTTTATAATGGTAATCGATTAGAATTAACAGTATCAAAAGCTTTAGTGAAATGTATATAAATCACGTCAGCTTCTGAGCTGAATCTTTAATTAATAATGAATACCTAGCTAGTGTTAAGGCACTTTATAGCCTTTGATAATCGAGTCATGGGAGAGAAATTGTTGTTCATTCGCTCAAATTAATCCACGCATCCTTCAAAATTGAAAACTTCGCTTCGATCTTTGGCTTAACATCCTATAGATATGTAATAAAGTTTGTTGAAGTGAATAACAACCTGCCGGTAACACCATCAAAGTAAAAAAAAGTAGAGCATGTCGTTATCAATTCCACCGCACTAAAAGGCGCTTGTAAATTTTAACATAAAATATGGAAATGCCGACGTTTATGACTACTTTTTCACATTTTATCACTTAAAGAGCCGAAGTAACGTGCAAAAGCTAAATAATAAAAAGAGAATTTGCAGGGGTTTCCAGATAAGGTTGAATGTCAGTGGAAGGGATCGGTTTATCCCTTCGCGGAATGGAAGAACGGCATGCGCCCTTTTGTTAATGACATTTTGACCTAACCCAATGTCAGTGCGGTGTCTGTGAATAATACTCAAAGGGCAAATTTAATTAATGTTTAAAGTTTTCGGCTGAAACAGGCGTAAATTTGTGAAAACTCATCTTCCACGAATCTGTCTTTCGGTTTGCGCCAATTTATGAAATACCTTCTATCCTTATACGGCAATTTTCTCATTTGTATTAGTAAACGATTTATCAAAATTTAAGCACTAAAATAGAAATGCATTATTATTCTTTTAAGAAAGGTCAATACCTCAAAAACTAAAAAGTTTGTTAGTTGTTTGAATTACATGTTTCTAAAGTAAAGGAATTACGTCACCATCTCCTGAGTTCTAGCTAATTGTATTAATTAGCAACAAAAAACCAAAGGAAATTAAATTTTCAGGTTTCTTGATTCAACCTATTACATCAAATGTGTTTTACACAAGTTTACTTGGTGTCACGTCTGGGATAAGTTCAGCATTGTTAGAAGCATGTAAAATAATCATAAACTTGCGCTAAAAATCTTATGTTAGTAAATAAAAGTTGTTTGTATTATTCAACACATTACCATAGCCAATATATATACATATTGATGTAGTTTCCCTCAAAAACATGTCGTTTTTCTAAACGGAAAACAAGTTTTTCTGGTTCCAAATCTCCATCATACAAAAAAAAATTCACTAGCTTAGCTGTAATAAGAACGTATTTACAAAAAAAAAAAAATGCAGACAGAACAGTTTTTTTTTTCACTGTGTAGGCTTTCACGGCCGGTGTAACTATAACTAACAGCTTCTTGCGGGTTTCGCCGTGTGTCAAAACTTTCGCTCGACGTTTCGCTGTTCATACTGACAGCTTCTTCAGAGCCGCTAAACCACCCAGGCTGTATGGAATACCAAAAATACATAAAGAAGGAGTGCCATTAAGACTGATTGCAAGCAACATTGGATCACCGACCTACGATTTGTCGAAATATTTAGCTAACTTATTAAAGCCATACACCGGACAAACTGCAACGTATGTGAAGAATTCGAAACATTTCGTGGATATTCTGTTTACGCTAAAGACTGAACCTACAGACATTTTAGTAAGTTTCGACATTATATCGCTATTCACTAATATACCCACGGAGGGACGCACTGGCCTTACTTCCAGAACTTGGACTACAAGAAGACATCATTGAATTAGTGAAACTGTGCCTATCCACGACATACTTTTTGTATGAAGGAAAATACTACGAGCAGAAGAACGGAACAGCAATGGGAAGCCCTTTGTCACCAGTAATAGCCAACTTGTTTATGGAAGCATTTGAAGAAGAAGCCCTAAGTTCCAGCGATATGAAACCCAAGTGTTGGCTGCGATATGTCGACGATACTTTTGTAATATGGCAACACGGAGAAGAAAAACTACAACAGTTCTTGGATCAAGTCATCAAGTTTACCATGGAGAAAGAACAAAATGGAAATCTCCCTTTCCTGGATATTATGGTTAAGAAAACAAAAGAGGGAATGCTACAGCACGCAGTATTTAGAAAGAAGACGCACACCGATAGGATATCTGCATGCAAGATCTCACCATCATCCGATGCAGAAGAAGACATTAATACAAACATTGCTATCCAGAGCCGAAACCATCAGTGACGAACAACATCTTACCAGTGAAAAGATATATTTGGAGAAAGCACTAAAGAAGAATGGTTACACTGACATCGACATAAGGAGAGCCACTAAGAAGAAGACGACACTGGAGACAACTACAGAACCCCGAAGAGGGATGGCGTGTTTACCTTACATAGCAGGAGTCACCGAAAAAGTAGGCCGAATTTTGAAGAAACGTAACGTACAAGTACGCTTCGGGACTGCAACGTCGATCCAGCAGCATCTACCAACCGCAAAGGATAAGATACCCAAGGGGCGCACAGGAGGTATCTACAAGATAATATGCCAATGCGGACAGTGCTACGTCGGACAGACAGGAAGAGCCATCGACGTAAGAATAAAAGAACACGAGAGGGACGCAAGATTAAGAAGGACCGAGCAATCAGCGGTGCCAGAACATATGCACGACACCGGACACAAAATGGATTTCAAGAATGTAAAAGTAATAACTACCACCAAGAACTACGGCAAAAGACTCATCAGGGAAGCCATAGAAATAGAGAAGAATAAAACCGTTAACAGAGAAGAAGGGTACCACCTTAGCAACACGTGGAAGAGCCTACTACGAACCATCACGGTCAATGGAACGGAAACTACACGGTTGGATGCACCAGGGGCGTATATAAGAAGAATGTCGGACCATGGAGAATCAGTTCAGTTATCCTGAAAAGCTGTCAGTCGACTCAACGTCGAGCGAAAATTTTGACACACGGCGAAACCCACAAGAAGCTGTTAGTTATAGTTTTTTTTTCTTTGTAACCAATCACAATGTTGTAGACGTTGCAAAAGCTTTCGATAAAGTCAGTCGTATGATCATCTATATGGTCTTCTAGAAAATTGGGTTTAAGTCTTAAGCATTCGACATGTGCACTAGTTAACTATTCCATTGGATATGTATCTTCAGAATCCTAATTTCTTTGAATATTGTTAGAAGCTTTCTACTATCCATAACTTCTATCATACTATGAACGATTACAAGTAGGACTGCCTGCAAAGCAATTTTTTATTTAAATTATTTCTTTATAATTTTCATTTTGATTCTGCGTATTGCGATATTTACAGTTTTTAAGAAAGCTTCATAACTCTAATTCCAAAAATATTGGTTTTATTTCTTCCATCGCAATTCCAGTAAATGAAAACTTTCATAATAATGATATACATTTCCTAAGACATTTAAACCACTCTTCCTAAAAAAAGCATTTGTAACGACACCTTACAATATTTACAGTATTTACACTAACTCATGTAAAAGAAAGGGCGTCTTGAGTTGCTTCTTTCTTAAACTCAAATAACGCTTTTTTCTTTAAAAAACGTATTCTACGTTCCTTCTGACTGTCATTCCATACGCATTCCATTACCCTATCAGTAAATCTTGTTTTTCCCCTAAGTGCCTTACTATCGAGCAATTTTACTCCATTTGACTTCAGTTAGAACTCTTAGATAAGCATATTATCATTTTTCTTACGGCCGGCATATTCGAGTTTCTAGACAACAAAATCATCTCCATTTTTGTTTGTTTCCACCAATTCTGGGTGCCCATTTCCAATATCCTAACCGTATTTGGTTCACCTTAATACAGAAAGATAAGTGTTGGCACTCGACATATGGAAAGATGGGGAATAGCTTTGGATAATTACTAGCTGCTCACCAGAATAAAGCTTTTTTTTATACCTATACTACTCAGGTTTCACTTCTATGAAAAAACTGATAATCGTTGGTTTAACACAGGGTTTGTGTTTGATGGTTTATTCTTGGAAATGTTCACACTCAAAAAGTCCAGAATTGTTGCAGTATACAGACTGATTCGCAGAACCCGTCCATTAAAAGTTTTTGATTTTGCAATGATATCTCGATTTTGAAACTTTGGAGTTAAGCATAGTTGGCTATGATCTCTATAGAAAAAATAATTTCATCTACGTCGCACTTCCAATTAAATGGAAAGTCATGGCCAACTTTGATATTTTAAATAGAAACCTATATTTCTTAGTGCATTTTTAGGTTCTACTAGGAATTCTAAAGCCAGTTTTATTAAACATCTACTTACCTATCGGTTACCGTTTCCGGGTTATTTTAGCTTTTGTGAAAGAAAGCTAAAAAAAATATGATGCAAAATGCGCATAACGGTTGTACAGCAAAAGATAGAGAGTTTTTATGTAGACTGCCGAGGGTATGAGTCCTCTACTATTTAACCAGGGAATAAAAAGTAAACAAAATTATACAGGGTGTCCTATAATCTAGGTTTGAATTAGGGTAACTTCTTAGTACTGAAAGTATTTTTTTTTCAAATGGAACGCTCTGTATATTTTTATATCATGTGTTATAGAATTCAATCCTCTATCGAAAAGCCATAGATGTTCTTATACCTATCTCTAACGCTTCTTTTAGAATTAGCGATTTTCAGAAAATGTAGTTTTTAATTAGTGTTTAATTAATAGTAGGCGCTGAAAAACAGTTTCAAGTTTAAGAGCATATAAGAAAGACAAAATATAGTATGAAAAAATAAAATTTATTTAATACAAGATAATCAAAAACGAAACGCTGTATGTATGTATTATGTAGGTATAATAAAATTATAAGTGTTGTATATGACCTTCATTTGCTTGCAAAAATTTTAGAATTTTGATGTAAACTGATATTGTTGTAGCGTGTTTTATTTGTTCGGGATCTATGCTATCAAACGCTTTAGTTACTCAGCGTAAAACCTAAAAATGCACAAAAAAATATAGGTTTCTATTTAAAATATCAAAGTTGGCTATGACTTTCCATGTAGCCGGAAGTGTGATATAGGTGAAATTATTTTTCCTAAAGGGATCATAGCCAACTATGCTTAACCCCAAAGTTTCAAAATCGAGATATCATTGCAAAGTCAAAAACTTTTAATGGACGGGTTCCGTGAATCACCCTATATATTTGGTATTCGGAGATATGAAACGATTTCCTATAAACTATGTAATTCACACTGATTCAATGCAAAAAAAGATCGAAGATACTTGTCCGTTGTAAGAGTGTACCATAAGATAATTAATTCCCCTACGAAAAAAATCTATTTGATATTGATATATTTATCCATATTTTCCAATATTAGTAAAGTGTAGTAAACACTTCACATAAAAACCGCTGATTCCATTTCACTTTATTTTATGTTATAAGCTTCTTTAGACTACATGTTTTGGCTATTCTTCCATCCTCAGGTCTAAATCGTTATATGAGAACATAAAATAATAACTTGTGGCATTTTTTCATATTTAATTTAATCTTCAAATTACACAACGACCGTATGGCCTTTAAAATAGAAGAAAATAAGCTATCTTTGCTGTCTCAAGAGTAGTAATAGTTTCAAGTTTATCAGCCAATTGGTTGATAATATGAATTCCGGCTTAATTTAGAATCTATTGATAGGGCCAGAAATTTCACTTTTGGCCTGAAATCCGAGCTTTTCATGGTAATTATCAGATTTTGTGTTTTATTAGAATTTATTTTTTATTTATTACTACGGAACCAATATTTTCTCTCCGTAATACAGAGAAGCAACAAAACAGGCCCAAGTATAGCCGTGCATGTGCGATTTTAACAACTCAAGTGGAAAACCTTGTATACCGTAATATTCCGGTCTTTGAATAAGGATTACCGGACTCGCACTGAATCGAATACTTTCCTTAGATCTAACAGGTTCATTTCAGCGTACATCCCACCTTTAAACGCATCATAGATAAATTGAGTGGTGGGAAGTAGGTATATCGCTTACAACTGAGTGACCTTTTCTACACTAGTGGCGTTTGCTTGAAGTATATTTGTACAGTAAAGTATATTTTTTCTAGATATTTTTGGGGTCTTTGTCCAGAAACATTTTGCATTATTTCAGAAAGGCAAAAAAGTCACTAAAGGCTGTATAATAAACTGTTATTAAGCTGCTGTTCAAGTTTACTAACATGAACTGGTGTCTCCATTGTACTGCAAACTTCTTCTAGACCCCTTATCACAAACTGCACTAAACTTGACCTACGTTCCAATAGCTTAGCTATCATCATCAGCAAAAACACTGAAACAGTTTTCTAGTGGAGAATAACCGGAACCCTATCGGTCTTCTCACGTATTTTCTTATGCCTTTAGATACAAATAAGCCTATTTTGCTTTTATCAGATCATAATATGTTTGGCCATCTTTCAAAAACCCAACTTGATGTTTCTTAGCAATTTCAATTTCTCCCGTATGTGTTTTTTTTTTTAAATGGCACTTTACTGGACTTCTAGCAAGAAGTTTAGCAGCCTCTAAATATCTACGAATAGTAGTCGCATGTACGAGATGTTCTAAAATGGCTTTGACTTGTGCCGCAGTTGTAAAAAGTTGTGGGCGAACAAATCAAGCTATCCGGCGATCATCATAGATGGTCTTATTTCTTGTTCTGTCGTGAGTTTCAGGTTTTTCCTGGTACCTCAGAGCATTATTAATCATTTTAATCACCTTAACGTGTCTTGTATTTCCTTGCTGTGTAAAAATTTTTGTTTTTTTTGGGAGTGCAATGTCTCGCTTTTCTCATACTTGTCATTCAATTTAATATTTCTGCCAATATAACAAACTATTTACGGTAACTACGTTTTCTAACTCGATGCACACTTAAAATGTCCAAAAAACTAATAATTTGTAGCCACTGCTACCTATTTTTTTTTTGTATCCGCTCTTCTTATCGGTCAAACAATGAATTTCTCATTTTTTTCTATAATATTGAGCGTCTTTTAATAGTAACTGCTTCTGGTGCATAGATGGCTCTGGTCTAACAAGAACGCAAATACAAATATTTGCTTAAACTTTAAATTTGAATGGCCACTGCTATTATTTTACATGCTATATTGTTTTTATTTTTAATTAGGCTTCAATAAAAATATATATAAAAAAAAACATAATGTTAGGAAAATTGAAGAGCAAGGAAAATATTTTTAAGGTAGATTCCACAAACTTCTTACAAATTACCTTTCAGAAAAATAAAAACTTTACCAATAATATTGATACGCCAAACACAGGAAATGATACCGAGGTAAAAAAGCTTTTACCATAAAGACAAACAGTGATTTTAGATACGATAATATTTTCAGTAGTGCATGCAAACACACACATAATAATGTGCAACAAGCCAATTCAATAGTACACGAAACGGTTTTCTTTTTCGACATCTGATGCCAACGCCACGAATATTTCTAGATTACTTATAGATTGTTATATATATTCATAATTAATTAGATGCTAAATTTTTGCATCTGGACAACAATCTAACTTCTGTTCAATCATTCTAAAAGTGCATGCATTCCACATAAAGTAGTTAGTTTCTACATTCCCCTTGGGACAATGAAACATTTTGGTCACCAGAAAATTACATCTGCTCCTTAGCTGATATAATGCGATTTGGTTAATTGCCAATTCGTGGTAATCCAGGTTCATAAAATCGCGGCGGTACTACCGAATGGAATTTGTGGTTTCCGCGTCGAAGTAAACAGTAGTAAGAGATGTAAGACCGTATTGGATTTTAATAAGAATTTATTCACTGCACACTGAGAAATACCCGCAGCTTTGAGCAATAAATAAACATTATTATTATTATGGCTTTGCATCTCGTCGTCGTTTTGGCGTTTCGTTTATTCTTGTCGACGCTTTAACGTTCCCGTTATTGGATAAGTTCCGCAAATGAGATTTATTCCAATACTGCTCGTGACGCTTCCAGATCCTGTGTTATGCGCTATGTGATTGAATTTTAAATTTCTTCCTATACAGATATGTAAAATGTATGAAAAATAAACGCAGGAAAACTTTTAAAGTACCGTCTCATATCAAATTATTTTCCACAGGACGATATGTGTAGTAGCCAGAATACAATTCTTATATAGTACAACCAATTGATATGTACGAGGCTAATGGTTAACGCCGAGGCCGATAACACCAAAAACAGCAACAACCAATTGAAAAACAGCAGCTTATTTTAATTGTTAATTTAAATAACAAATATTTCATTTTTTTCTCCTGCATGATGCAGTCCTAACCCTTTGTTTAAATAAAACTTGCGCCAGTATATTTTAGTTTAAATACTTTTGCTTTGTCTTTTTGCTTCCCACAAAAATCTCTTTACGAACAAGGTTCAGAAATAGCTATATTTTTGAACAAATAACCAGTTTCCTAGTTATCTTTCTAGTCACATTTGCAGGAGCCAAATATAAATACAAATAATTGAATAAACATTCAGTATCGGTTAACACCAAATATAATAAAAGTAAAATACCCATTTGAAATTTATTTCTTATTAATTTTACTTTTTGTTGTATCATTACTATTTTTATTTTTTTTGAGAATAGCACAATAAAAGCATTCATGTATTATTATTATTATTATTAGATACAGTTTATCATATACACATCAAAATTGGCATATTACAAATTGTATTTCAACGTTTTATATAATGGATATTTCACCAGTTACCATATCAGGTGTAAATCAAGATTAAACAAGGTTAGGTAGAAGTATTGGCTGTGCTTGTTGGAGTTCAAATTGGGCGGTGATAATTTTTCTTATTTTTGTCAAAGCTTTTACAAAAACATATTGCTTCTTCAGATACATTACTGAAATACAAAGAAGTGTTATGCCAGTGAACCTAGTTAATTACAAAACTAATTACCTAGAAACCTTTGCTTTGTGCTTGTGAATTAGAATTTAATTGTAAAACATTAATCTTGGGAATTTAAAGCCCAATAGAAATAAAAATTGTTTTATTGTTCTTTAACATCTTCAATGGCATGAGTGTAATGTAAATATAGACGAATTCAATATGCAATCACTGATTGTCCTTGCTTCTACAGATATATTTAACAATACTGCTTGAAAAAGTTATCACAAAATATAACAAAACGATGGTAGCAGAAAAATTAAAATAAAATGTAAAGGAGAACTTAAAAAAAAGTTTTTTACTGATTCTACAGACAATTTCTACAGACAAATAGAAAGTCAATTTTAAAGATAATTAACGAAATAATATGAAATTATAGTAAAATGTGAAATAAATACCTACCGATGAGGGAGAATTCGTAATTTTACATAACAAAATTCTAATTCAGCCATTCTTCCTTAGATAGAACTAGCAGAAATAGTGCAATATGTAATAAAATAAATAACAGTGTTGCCAATCGTAGCGGAATTCCGCTAATTTTGATTCCTCGCTGTGAGATCATTTTTCGGAAAATTTAGCTTTTAAAAGAAATTACAATTTGTGAATAAAAATTAATAAAGAACATGATATAGGCTTTATGTTTATACTTATTCTTATCGGCACCTTCATTTATCTTGAAACAGCTATAGTCGGCGTTAAACAGGGAATAACTCACAAGTATATCTTTCGTTTTTTTTTGTCAAACTTACCGCCTATTTGGCCTAAATTATTGCTTATTTTATTAACTTACTGTTACTTGCACCAATATTAATTCTCAAGGTTGTCAAAACCGCTTCGAACATAACCTATAAATAGCACTTTTGAAATTGAGTTTTAATTATTTACTTTCCATTTTCGAAAATAATGAATGATCGTTTTGGATTCACGGAAATATGCTCATGCTAATTAATGCTAATGTGCATGTAAATTCTAATCATCACACAATCATATGCATTTTTTTCATGGTTTCGTTTAGTTACTTAATTGCCTGAACAGTTGGAATGCTTTTATTTTGTTATTATCTTTTTTTTCGTTTTAAGAGTTTATATTTTCATTTAAATAAATAGAATTCAGATTTATTTACAACTTTCATTCCATATCCAGTGTGTAGCGGTTTCAAAAGGAATGTAGCAAAATCATTGGTTTAAGATGACGACGAAACATGGTAAAACACTTGCAACACAAATGAACAATATTACGTTGTTCCATACATAAAAAAGATTCAACTATGATTTTTTTTTGTCCTTTAAAAAATACACAAATTCTACAAAGAACTAGTTAGAGCTTAGCCTGCTATACGATACTATCTCTGTGGTTATGCTGTTTTTACAAATTTTAAGCCTATAAGCGGTTGCAAGCATGCTGAAATACTTATCGAAAAATTGTTTGCTAATTCATTTAATTTGCAGCGAAAAAATTTAAGGCGTTTCAAATAGGACGATTTGGAGAATTCAGAGCTTTTTTTGCTGCGTTTACACGGCGAAAGTAATTCGAAAGTAAATGTCTCACACGTGGTTGCAGTAGTAGAAATTTTATTTAGATATGTGAAAATTGCAGCTGCCTCTAATAATCAAATGCCGCAATTATTTTTAATAACTTTAACATACAACCATCAAAATAATCATAATGAATTACAAAATCATAGATAACTTCATGCTTGAACGTTAAAATTATAAAAAAAAGAATAGGAAAATTTGAATTGCGTTATTTGGAGAGGCAAATCTGCCACTTGGATATAATTTTTTAGCAGTGCTTTGCTGCATTACTGAATACATACATTACTCTAAGCCACACAATCAGTAACACGATAATTAAATTAAATTTACGCGGCATGTGCCGTGTTACTGTTTGTGCAGCTTGTCGTGTCGTAATACTCGGGTGCACACTTTGTCTCACATTTCATTGCAGTATTGTATGATTGGTAATGAAAGGTTATGTCAATATGTTCACTTATGATTATCGGGCCATGTTACTAAAATTTTACGTGTACATAGATGAAGACAACCATAAATCAAAATACTACCTATCCGCCTTCTATAGGCAAGCGATCTTAGGACCATTTGTAAGGCTTGGAACTTATGAAACAACCAAACTGGCCATTATAAAATATCATTAATATATATAAAATATACAGGGTGTCCCCCCAAACTGGGACATTAGATTTTCTTGAACTTCTAGCAGAAATGATTTTGAAACTTGCAGTTTAGACATGGCCCACTGTGATCTATTTAAGGAAAATATTTTCAACTTTATAGCACTTTCGGTATACAAGGTGTTGGTATCAATTTTCTTATTTTAAATGGAATGGTATAATTTTTATCGGTCTAATGAATTTGGCGAGTCATTTGCAACTAGTTTATATGAGGATTCCCTATCCCTAAACTCGACCGTTTCTAAGATATTTTCATTTTCGTTGATTTTTTGACATTTGCAATCTTTCAAATAAAATCAAATATTTCATAAGAGAGCAGATATTTAGTGATTCTACTAAAGTCGATGTAAATACAAGGACGTAGGTATAAGGTGTTATAACAATAACATATGAATCACATACACGGTGTTCAAAAACGCGCCTTCAATGTGGATAGCTGGATAGCAATGTGATTAGCTAACAAAACTTTTTTCTTTCAAATGGAACATGGTATTTTCTACTACAGCATTGAATGCAGCGCAAAATTCTACATCGATTGATATTAGGGTATACCTATTCTTAATAGTTTTTGAAGTATAAGCATTTCTTGCAACAAAATGCTAAAAATATGCCTAAATTCCAAGCTTCAAACAAATAAAATGAGTTTTTTCCTACAAAACACTCTGTACATTATTTGGCTAGCCTATCTAAATATTTATGTTTCAGATATCTAACGTTCACTAGTTTTTCACGAATAGTAATGTGTTTTAGTCATAGAGAACATTGTTAGGTATTAGTAAGCCATGGGATGTGCTAACAAACAAGTGATATCCATTGTTGGTAATTTACTAAATTGAGCAGTGATAAACCTATGCAGTATTAACAAGTCATATCTTTTATAGTAAATCCTAATGTTGTCAAGTCCTTCACACAATTTCTTCTAATAAGTAAAATATTGTAAATCGAAAGAAATAAAAAAACATAAAACATATACAAACAACATTTTAGACTTATTCCACATTCATGAAGAATGTAACAATAATTAGATATCTACACTTATTTCCAATGAATAAAAATCTCAAAAAAAATACAAAGGGAAATTAAAGCAGATATCCTTAAATACACCCATAATATTCCAAATATTGTTCACTTACTAGACTAGGTATTTCCTTTCTAGGAGACCCGTCTGACATGGAGTCTCCGAAAACAATGCAGCTGCTTAGCTTTTTGTATTAATCTAGGTATTAAGCGATACAGACCGATAACATAAATCAGGAACAAACTATTAAAAGTCTTCGAAAATGTCCAATATAAATGTTCTTTCAGAATAATAGTTTTTAGTTTTTTTTTTTGATTTGACTTATTTTCGATGTATTTAATAAGCAGGTAAAAATATTAACATGTAATTTGCTGTCGCATAATAATTATGGCTTATTAATATTTTATAATTACAATTACATAAAATGTGCTAATAATTGGAAAACTTCTGATTATAAATATCTCAGGTATGGAAACCAAACAATGCAAAAAAAGATAACGCATCATTCTAAAAAATAATGTACAGATTAGGAAAAAAATATTTTATGTACTCGAAACTTGGAAATTAGTCATATTTTAGGCAATAAATGCTAATATCTCAAAAACTATCAAAAATAGCTATACCAAACCCTAATATCAATCGATGTAGAATTTTGCGCTGCATTCAATGCTGTAGTAAAAAATACCATGTTCCATTTGAAATAAAAAAGTTTTGTTGGTTTAAATGTATCCACATTGGAGATGCATTTTCGAACACCCTGTATGTGATTCGGTCATTTTTGCCGTAACACATTCTACCTACGTCTTTGTACTTACATCGACATTAGTAGAACCACTAAATATCTGATACCTCATCAGCTATTTAATTTCACTTGAAACAGTGCAAACGTCAAAAAATCAACAAAAATGCAAATATCTCAAAAACAGTTGAGTTTAGGGATAGGGAACCCTCATATAAACTAATTGCAAATGACTCGATACATTCATTGTACCGATAAAAATTGTACCATTCCATTTAAAATAAGAAAGTTGATATCAATATCCTGTATATCGAAAGTGCTATAAAGTTGAAAATATTTTCCTTAAATAGATCACAGTGGGCCATGTCTACACTGCAAGTTTCAAAATCAAATGTCTGCTAGAAGTTCAAAAAAATTTAATGTCCCAGTTCGGTGGGACACCTGTATAAGTACTAAATTACATGTTAAGTATTACGTTATTCGAATTGATTGACTTTGTAATAGTTAGGTACTATTGTTTATTGGGAACATGTCTTATTTGGTACTTCGTCTGGGGTTGATTCATATTTAAAAATGGCTTTTATAACACATCAGTAAATTCTCTGTATTTATTATTGCAGATATTAATACATTAGCATGTAATTACCTTCATTGTTTCACATGTGCAGTAGATTATATAATTGACATTTCCCATCCACCACAGTGAAGTAGTGGGCGCTCCGATTATTATGATAAGTCAAATTTGCGGCACGAGTAAATTTACGAGCCTAATCGCAACCAGCGATAGCATTTAAAATATATCGCACGTACATACGTCTGTTTGAGGTATTTTCGCTCACGGGTCAATACACTGTAAACAAAGTCCAAGCTATTCTATCGTCGTTGTTGCTATCTTCGTCGCACGTTTCTTTCCCCATTTATTATTCGAGGATGGGCCCTAGGAAATATCGCGTTTCGGCAGTGTTTTACATGTAAATTTATCCAACAGAAACGTTAAATTAGAATATCCTCATATAAATTACCGAGATTTCGAACGCTTGTTGAACATGTTTAACTCCGGCTACCCGTTTACTTTGTTTTCCTTTAGCGAACGCGATGTTCGACATATGCCCCTTACGAATAAACATTTGTTTAATATCCTAGTAGCTAAGTTTACTACACTTTTTTCCAAGATTTATCAAAAAGAAAGACAAAAGACACTACGTAGGTATATTCAATTTTCCCTCGACATTTTCGGTGATGTTACTTTAATAATCTGTTCTTTCTCATTAGCTATAGGCTTAACAGTCTGTGCATTGAACTTCTTCTCCGGCAGTCGGTGAATTAATTAACCTCCCCTGGTCTAATGACATTAAAGAATAACATGTTTGAAGACTCCTATTTTGTGCAAATATTGCTTTAAATAGCCACCGCATCCGCAGTGCTGGCAGAGTTTCCTCATCATCCGTTTGTCATGTCTATAAATCAACACCACTCCACTGTTTTCTTATAACTTACACAGTAATTGCAGACCTGATTATTGCTAAACCTGTTCAGGTCTGGTTAAAAATTATTTATTGCATCCCTTCTCTGCTAATTTCATTTCAACATTTTCTCCGGCAGTCGGTAAATTAATTAGCTTTCACTAGTTTAATGCAATACATTAAAGAATAAATCTTTAAAGACTCCTATTCTGTGCAAATATTGCTATCAATAGCCACCGCATCCGCAGTGCTGGCAGAGTTTCCTCATCATCCGTTTGTCATATCTATAAATCAACACCACTCCACTGTTTTCTTATAACTTACACAGTAATTGCAGATCTGATTATTGCCAAACCTGTTCAGGTCTGGTTAAAGTTATTTATTTGCATCCCTTTCTTGCTAATTTCATTTCAACATTTTCTCCGGCAGTCGGTAAATTAATTAACTTCCACTGGTTAAATGCAATACATTAAATAATAAGATCTTTAGAAGCGATTTGGCAACACTACACATACTTCGGGGCGGTAGTATATGAAAACGGGCATATCTAGATTATAAAAGTATCGACTCTGTATACAACAACTTGTAAGTAATTTAACTGTGCTACTGCGCTGGGATGAAATATACTTGCATTTTAAAACGTTGTGAATTTTTATCATAGTTTACAGAAAGAGCCCAAAGTAATAAAGAAATATCAGTCTTTCTCATTACAAAAATAACCCAGTACATTATCACAAATTCTTCCCGAGACAATATGTCGCCGTAATGTAAATAAATGGCAGGTTTAAGCCCAGGCCTGAACTCCAAAGATAAATCTTGCCGAGAGAGAGGATTAAGAGTTACTTTTAAACGGGTTAATATATTGTTCCTCACTCCATTCAACCTTTGCCAAACTGAAAAGTCATTTCTGGACGCTACAGATTGTGTATTCATTCATAAATTTGGTTGCTTTTTCGAGAACATATTCCTAACCTGATTAAAATACCTTCTCAATGTGTTGTAATCTAATTATTTATAGAATCTAAAGGAACTCTGATCTTGTAAAATAGAATAAAAAAAATAATAAAAGAATACTATTTCTGTTTGTTTGTTAGATAGATTATATGTATGTACATTATTACTGCGAGTTATGCAATATAAAATATTTTAATCAATGTCAAACAACTAACATTTGTGTTTTGAGAATTTAGTGCTAAATATATTTAGACGCATCATTGCGAGAACCCGCAAATACGTCAGCTAGATCATTTCGAATCAGCAAGTGTATTTAAAGGCGACCAAGTAGAGTTGGAAAGTTAAATCATTTGAGGCTGCGTACAAATTGGTGAGGGAATAGATTTTTCATCTCCTGAGTTTCCTCAAAAATGAAATTTAGTTATGTTTTACGTTATGAAATGCATCTCTATTTAAGGATAATAATAATGAAGAAGTCACAACAGAAGAAATTTTGCCATGGGTTTTTTTTTCCTTTGAGAATGTGTTGTATTGCTCATTCAAAGATATAAACGCGTGTAATACATACTATTAAGGAGTTCTTTGTTCAATTTTTCACGGTTTTATAGTTATTTAAACGAGAATATTATTATTATATTAACTATGCTAGCAACACTCATTTTCAATAGTACAGAGAAAGGAAAACTCTCTCTTTTGCAGTTTATTTATATTTATACATTTAAAGAAAATCTTGAAATCGGTACGCGAAAAGGAAAGTTGAAGCAAGAGAACATTGAAAAAAAGTCACATAAGTTACTGAAGTGCGTCAGTGTAAATTTGCGACACTAGCAAAGCATTAATAAAACGGTATTAATGGGAGTAAGGTCATATATACACTGAAAAAAACTAACTTAAAGATCTTATAGATAGTCTTTACTCGCATTAAGATATAATTTTCAATCTGTTATACAATTACTATCAAATTTATTCTGTGCTGCAAGAATCAAAGTGATAGGCATAAAGTAAAAGCCAAAAAGTTTAGTAAAAGCTGCAAAATTCCGTACCAAAAAAAAGTTTTGGACCTTCACTTCTGTATAAAAGCATTGATTTTGCGTTACTTGAAATCATCCAGTAGCATACCAATTTTCGGCCTAAGCCGGAAAAAAGTCACTGAAAGTTGGCATTCGGGTTATTGAATTTCTGTTATTGATTGTAAATTCTGACAGATGACAGACTTTTCATTACAGCATTTCTTAAATAACTCATATTACTTATTTTCATTATGTATGGGATGATTTTGCGGGCATATAAGCTGTAAATGAGTTGTTTCGCACTATTCCAGCAATGTGAGGATTGGTATTTTCATTCCAATTGATATTGATAAATAGATGTCCAAATTACCGAAACGATTGATCCTCGAAAGAGTCAAAATAATAAAAGGATACGCAACATGTGCTGCCAACTTCTACCGTTATCTCGTTCAGGTCCATTTTATTCTTATTTCCAACAAATTTCAACAAATTAAGATTTGTCAGCCCAACAAATGGTGTGTAACATACGGCCAGGAACTCTTTTGCGAGCATTCAGACTTGTGGTGCAACAAATCGTGCTCAAAACTATCGTTTCTTGCCTAGTGATAAAAATAACTGGAAGAATAATTGAATGAAAATTTAAGATGGAAATCTCATTATTAACGTGAAGATGAGCACGTTAACACGCTTCTTTAATGTGACCTAATTATTAATTAGTGCTGGTTAATTAACGTATGGTATAGTGGCTTAAAGTCGTCCTACAATTATTGTTATCCTTTATAGATACATATTGTAGTTTCAGGTCGATAATTTAGCAAATATCTTCGCGTTATTAATGATATTTCCATCTTAAATTCTCATTCAATTAATGTTCCACTTATTAAGTATATATACGAATTAATACATTAAATTGTCAGAAGCACTGAGGATCCTTGGTAAGGTGAAACATATGTATGCTAATATCAACCGAGTGTTACACAAGTTTTTAATGCGACATATAAATAACTATTAAGATGAGCTTGTAACTTTATACTATAAATGCTTTTATTTGGTCTTTTTTATGGTGGAAATCTATTACTATCTTTCTCATATTTTTGTCTTTGCCGTTATTCTTCAAAAACTTGTATAGGAACTGAAAGAATTTCTGTAGTGTAAGTATAAATGCTGCCTTCAAAACATACAAGATTTCCATAATGTTTCGTTTTGTAAAATGTAATACGTACACATGTATTTATGTATAAAGAAATATTGTAAGTTTATATAGCCAACACGTACGCAATATTTAAGTAAATGTAAAAAATATCGTACAAATATCGGAACTCTTGCTTACTTATAAATAACTTATAAAAATCCGTCATTTAGTATCCAAATAACTATTAAGTATATAAGAAAGGTCTAAAAATTTCGTGGGGACCCTTTATTATCTACAGCACTATATTAGTAACAGAGTTAAAGCGGTGTTAGATTCAACTCTTTTGTTTTAACATAAACGTTTACGAACACAGTATAGAATGTTTCTTCAATAACCAACCAAATGCTTTGTTTTATGGACGATAGTTTTTATTTTAATACAATTTATTATTAGAAAGCGTTGAGAAATTTTATTACAAATAAGGCGAAAGAAAATAGGTGCAGGTCCTCCAATTCGTTTTGCTACGCTTCCAAAAACACCTCAATGTTTATTTTCAATTCTTGGATGTTTGAGGTAGTGTCATAAATATTTGATAATTACAACTGTGATGACGTTACGGATTGTTTTTGCAGGAATTCTTATTTATTATATATTTTCGTAATCCATCATACCCTATTTAAATAAAATTAAATACGGTATTAATTAATAACTACTCTACTATAAGCGAAGACTTTGACTTGCTTCTTATGAACTATATTAAGTATACCTACTATAAGGATCAACTAAAGCAATTTTTCAAATATAACCTAAGCACTAGTTTCCATCAGTATGAATTGGAAAAATATACGTGTGATCGTTGATTGTATCAGAAACTTCTTATGAATAAACAATTTGAAGCAAAAATAAAAAAATGTAGAAAGCTCTTACAGAAGTAATAGAATATTCTTGGAAATAATAATGAGTTTCCAAGTAAATATATGAGACTTACTCGAAGATAATCTTAATTACAATGCGATTGTTTACAAACGAAGTAGTACAAGATTATACACACAGTACAACATTGATAAAAATTTGCGATCATTTCTGTGTTGTACGCGTACCTCAAGCTCGACCAAGGTTAGATCGATGTCTTCTGGGAAAATTAGTTATTTTTTACATTAAAATTAGGTATTACACTCTAAGAAAGTTTATTTCCATTTTATAGAACAGTGTAATATAATATCTATACCTAAAAAAATAAACTGATTACTATATTTCTGCGAACAACTTCACACATACGACTACTCTTTGTTACAATAATCAAATTGCTTACAGCTCATTTTTGTCGATTCCTGTTTATCTTAAAATCCGTTCAAAACGTATTTCAGGAGTGATTAAAGTATATTATAAGTTTAAGGTTACTTGGCAGTCTTTTAAATTCTTCTCACACCTAGTCCTTCCTTTTTATTTAATTAGAATATATTCCTTATACCTTCCTTCCGTTCTTCTTCATTTACCAACACGTCATGTAGCCGCAGTTTATCTTCATTTTCATCATTTTAGAAGCCAACAAATGTCCTAAATAATCCATTTTAGCAAAGTAACATAACTGAACTACACTGTAGTAAATCTAACACCATTTTTTCTCAGAATTATATTTTTCTTAAACTCCTTTATATACGTAATTCCAAAGCGTGAACTAATTCTAAAAGATTTCTGTCTACACGATCACACACAAAAAAAAAATAAGCGAAGAGTATATTTAAACAGTTCCATATGAAAGGAAATGCGGGTAAGTACCACATACATCTTGTGTTTGGGACAAATTAGTTAATTCCAGTATGAATGACATTGTCGACGATTTGTGACATCAAAGAACACAATTGGTAAGAAATTTCTCCCCTAATGAAGCAAACGTTCAACTGTTCCGAGGCCTGTTTTCGCAATTAATGGTGGCTAAATTGCGCTCGTTTTTTTCCGTCTGAGGACCTTAGAGGTTTCCGGGTCTAACTATACTATACTGATGTGTTCGATCAACGCGTTCGGGCAGTATATAAACAACATAATTGGTGGGTTTATTCAATCCATATAATAACGTTTTTACGAAATCTTCACAAAACGTTAAATTATGTTAAATTAAAGATGATAATAACAAATTCCATTCGTATTTCCCTCAACAGCTTCTGTCAATTACGGAACATCGACCGATCATAAGTTCGCATCGGTCATCTGCCATCGAACAGTACACAGACCACAATAATCTGACTTTGGGAGCAAGTATTCAGTTTCAAACAAAAATCCTGTGACTGATAGCTAAGCATGCAAACCACTGGATCATCAGGGGCGCTACGAAAAGATATGTAACGTCTAATTTAAGTTGCGTGTTACACTAAAAAGTATACGTATTTTCTCTTGGTAAAAATCGCTTTTTTTTTGATAATTTTCCGCATTGAATGCGGTAAATGTATAGAAATTTAAGGAAAATTTCAAAACGTTAAAAAAGTTTGCTATTTATCGTAATAACTAACCTAATTCATTTTATGTTCACTTTTTAAAATAATGTGATTTTGGTTTGAACTGCATTATACTGGTATAAAGTCGAATAAAAAGGAACATTCTTTGTATACCACAGAACGATATAACTCTTGAACCCTAATTAAAAGTTATTGTGTATTCGTGTCAGAAATTTGAAACTTCCACCGAAGCTTTTGCATTTTTATTAATTTATTTGAGAAAGAACCACAACATATTTATTCCTGAAAGAGTATTTTACACTATAAAAATATAAACAAAGATTTATTTCACGAAAAGGAAATAATATGAACATAATTATCGTAAAACACTTGCAAATATATTGCTGTGGACCGGCGCCCGGTTTCGCAAGTTCTGATGTTTTCATGTTTACTCCGATAGGCCTTTGTCAATGTTGCGAAAAAAAATTCACAGATGTTTTGTTTATTTTTAAATAAGAGTTAGTTTATGAGTTAATTGTTTAATTAATTTATTTAAATGTTCAGTTGTTTTAAATTAATTTTACTCTTAAATATTTTTGCGTTTCACTGGTATTGTTTATCGTTATTATTTTTGAGATTTCGTCCGTTGGGCGGACTGCATCTGTGTTTGCTGTGGCTGTCGCCACAGAATATCTAACAACCAGAACACAATCTTTTGTCGGCTCTTTTGATCTCAGTGCGCAAAATTTCGTAACCTTAATGTTCACGGGCGAGAAGTCAGGGTGGGCTTTGATAGAATTCAGTGCCTGGCAGGACCTAACTGAAGTGAATTTCGAGAATATGATACATATCTACGTTAAAATGAAAGAATATCGCTTATTTTTACAATTATTTAACTTCTTTCCATTATTTCATATTTTTATCGACTTGCACTTGATAACACCATTTAAATTAACATACGAATATAAACTTGAAGTCACGACGTGTGGCTAATGCAGAGAGCGAACATAGCCGGAACGCACAGTTCTGCCCGATTTAATGGCGATCAAGCTGCGCGTTGAGAATGCGCGAACCTTTCCCGCCAGGGCAAGATGATGTTCTGGTTGTTAGATATTCTGTGGCTTCGCTGTACGTAGCGGGCGTGTTTGTCAGTCAGTTCGGAGATTGACACAAGCGTGAGTAGACGTAAATTTTTATATTCATTGCTGCCATTTTGTTTATTCTTATGATTTAAAGTTTTGTTTCGGTTTAATTTGATTTTATTTCGTCCATCAAGGAACTCGCGTAATAATAATTGTTATTATAGTGTTGTGTGCACAATTTAGGTATAAGATCATTTATTATTTATGTTCGGGAAGATATTTTTAGTTTAAAGAGTTAATTTTTCGTTTTTTAATTTTGCTGATCTGTATTTAATTATTAATCACTTCGGGTTGGGTGAATAGAAGCATTGTGCTTGTATTTAAGTTTTCCTTTTGTAAATTTACTTGAATTGTCCACGTTTAATTTAGGTTGTTTTAATTTTGAAACCACGTGGATTGATTGATATAAAAAGGACTATCTTCCTGAACTAATTTGTTTTTTTTGCTTTGATAGAGGATTTAGCATCGTCCTTTTGTAATTTAGAATCGAGCAATTTTGATTTAGTCCAGGATTCCACGGTCCAACGAGAGAGTCACCGTAGTGCAAGTTTCCTAGGAATATCAGTTTCGATTAAACCACCGTGCGTTCATGATTTTTACAAGCGATGTAATAAACTAAGTAAAAATGTGTTTAAAAATAAACGGAAAAACTAAATTTGCGGTTAATGTTCAATAACGACATCAAATTCAGATCAAATCCTTAATAGAATCATATGATTCGTAAAAGACAAAAAAAAATACAACTTCAAAGATCAGTGGCCAATAAAAACTTACAAGTCATATAATCCAAGCCGTAAAACAACACTTCGTTTTTATAAACATATCAATCACATCGTGGTTTCTAAAAAAAAAACAGGATATTTGACATTGTATTTGTGTTACCGGCATTTCAAACAAAGCACTGGCACTAAAATTAAATTATATGCAATGCGTGAATATATACAGGTTGGCCCATCCACATCTTTAGGTAGAGATGCCATGTTAATATATTTCGACTTATATGGAACGACTGTATGTATACCAATAGAAGGCAAGACCTATTACTGACTACGGCGAGTTTTTATACACAAGTTTATGCCCCTATTGAAAGGTGTACACATTTCACAAACCAGTACGTGTTGAAAAATGGAAAAGTAAGAAAATTATTGGCATTTATACCCGCAGGCATCCCATGCATAAATATTTACATACGTATCTATAGTTTTGCAAAGCAGTAACGCTAAACTATCTAGACTTGACAGCTGAATATTTTACTAGTTTGCGGAATTATAAATATCTCTACATTTTTAAATGTTTACACTTCCCTTTCCTTTATTCTTTATAGAAAAAATGCGTCTTTTTATTTTTATACTATCCTACTAAATATATTTTTAGTTCTCGATATGTTCTAAGACAATTTTGCGAAAAGCAAGTTAATTTAGACCTGCAGTCGTAGCACTATGACATCGTTACCACTTACATTAATTTCGTTCCAGTATTGGGTCTAAGCTACTTATTGATTCATTTTGCAACGTTTCGACAAGACTATTATCTTTCATCAGCATCTGCATCGTTAAAAGTAAAATCACACATTAGTCTTTTCGAAACATTGCAAAATGAATCAATAAATAGTATACCAAATACTGCTCAAATTTGCCGTTTTATTTTGTCCTTGAAATTTATTGGAGTGTTAACATGAATTTCGGAATTAATATTTTTAATTAAAGCCTAAACGAGAATATTTGCAAGAATATTAATAACAGATAGATCTAAGAGCGCCGCCAATGAGTCGGCCATTGCGAAAACACAATACATAGTCGGACAAATAAGTTATGGAATATTTGCGTCATCGCTCAACATTAAAATATTGCACGTGATTTACGGAAGCATACACGACTAGTGTACATTATCTATATAAGCACTTGAGACAACTATTTACCGGCTTCTGTATATAGAGGTGTCCCACCAAAAACTGGATCTTTTATTATAGCTTTATTTTTGATTTTAGGAAAAAGTCTTTTGTACAAAAATTTTAATACTGCAAAACCTAAAAATGTTTCAGAGTGTCCCAGAAACAGGCAAATGCATTCTTATTCCGTTATTTTAAATGGAACATCCTACATATCATTCCATTTTAATAATATTGTTATTATATTATATATAAACTATATAATAGATAATAATATAACTTACATAAACAACTAATATGTCTATGACAACGGTGCTATTTCGTAAGAGGCCGTTAAGGCGGTGCTAGCGTAATTTGTATGTAAGTTTGTTTTAAATATTGATGTTTAATTTGATACAACAGTGACACTAATAAAAATAATTATATACAGCTGTCCACTATAGTCCTGAACATTTGGTTGACTGATCCTAGGTAACTTGATTTTTTTAAATAGCATTCTATATTTTTCCTTACGCTAAATTCACCCTTACCAAAAGCCATTCCAATTCATACTAAACATTTGTAACCACTTAAGCAGGCTTTTATAGATAATAAAAAACTAATGAATTTCCAAGTCAGCTTAGTATCTACATAAACAGTATATTAACAACCCGTAAATTAGAAAACTTACGTCAGTATTAGATCATATAATGCGAAACTAAAAAAAAATGTTTAGAAAATAGAAAGAAATTGGATGTGATTTGCCTATAACTAGCAGGAATAATACTACATATCTAGGCAACAACAATGGCCATATCGTTTTATGTAAAAAATATGTACAAATCTATAAAATATGTGAAGGAAATGGTATTATTCATATTTACAGGGCTTTCAGGTCAGTTCGAGCGACAAAGGAGATAAAAATCGTAAAAAAAAATGAGGAATTTTAGCATAAAGTAAACTAACAAAAAACAAATTAAGAATTAAATTTCACTATAGATAGTTCTAGTTGTCAATATTTTAATACCCTACAAATAATTGCAAACTTCTCGTGTCCATAATTCATATTGCGTTTCTCTCAACATGCTGTCTACCGCAATACCAAAGACAGAAATACAAATATTTATAAATTGCGGTTAGGATTTTAAGCGAAACCGAAAAATGACTTTCAGCTATTCAATGACAGCGTCCAACCGTCTAATTTATGTACCAGCACCAACATATCTTATTCATGCATGTTACCCAATGCTACCACACTAAACTCTCATGTGTTACGTTAGGCATTTTCCCGTTTGTACTCGGAGTTCGGCACACCCCCAATCGTGTGGATGGTCGCGTCCACACGATTCGTGTAGAGTTTAGTAGCTGCCAAACATACACATTTAGATTAGGGCTGGTGTGACCTTTGGACATGTTTCATCACGACCTTTTCAGATCTATTGTTATTCCCTATTTCCTAGAAGACGCTCTGTAATTTTATCCTATTAATTAGGCCTATCATTTTTTAGAGCGGCTTCTCTGTGTAGCTGCTAGCTGTGAGGTTCTCCACGCCTATTACTACAAACTTTGTTCTCGTCAGGCCTTCACATTGGCACAACACACAAATTAGTGCTTCTTCCTGCTCTTGGCAAAATCTGCAGATAGTGTCATCTGCCAGGCTTATATTGTGCATATGCCTATTTAGTCTACAGTGACCTACTATCATTTTGACAGTCTTCCTGTCTTTATTCAGTAGATCCATAATAAATTCAGGCCTCTGATCCTTTAGGAACTCTGGCCTGTCTCTGTTCTGCTGATTTTTGCCACCATTCTCTGGACTGATTATGTATCCAGTCATTGATGGGTTTTTAAATTTGCGATTTGCTAGTGTCGAAAGAAGGGCCAGCTTCAACGAATGACCTTAACCAACCTCGCCTGGCCAGCTCGTCCACCGCCTCATTTCTCCTTACGCCCGTATAGCTAGGAACTAGGAACCCAGGCCAATGTTAGTTTCCTTTAAGTGGCCACCTCGTTTAGGACGCTTACACAATCCCAAATCAGTTTGGAGTGCACACTTACGGACCTAATCTCTTTAAGTCCGGACTGACTGTTAAAGAAGATAGCGACGCTTTTACTATCTTTCTCTTTCTCGGAAACAATGGCAAATTGCAACAACCTGAACCTGGAACACCATTGTGTCTTTGCTGAAGCTTAGAAATACCTAAGCATAACTTTTAATCCAAGTATCTACGTATTTGTTGTATATATTATTGACGTTAGAAATTGTTGGTTTTGGTATAAAATTGTTCAAATAAATTCAGTTTATCATTCCCACGTTAGTACATAATTTAAATAGCAAATAACGGGAGAAAATAGTATCAACCGCAAAAGAAGTTCTTTTAATGCTTTTATGATATAATGTTACTAACGCATGTAAAACAGTAACAAATTATGAAATTACGGAACTTACACCATAAATCGTTTACTTCGACGCCTTTTGTGCAGAACGAAAACCGAAAGTGAAATTAAAACAATAACTCATCTTTAAATTACCCTGCACTGACAACGGAATTTTTATTTAAGCTCCCTTGTGGTAAATCACAAAAGCCGTTATATAAAAAAGCAAGCTCCTAATTCCCACACCCATTTGTTCAATTAAACAAACGAGGCTTGCCTATTTACCGGACTAATTTCTTTGGGAAAATGAATGCATCAATTATTAAATAATCTTTAATTTTGATAAATTTTGAGGGTTCAGTCACATTCTACCTCATAAAAGTAAGTAATAACCCAAAGCGAGAAATTAGCGTTTAAATTTAGACCTCCCTACTATTCTAATAAATCACTAAAAAAGCTTACAAAATGCAAATTTTGCTGAGCACTGCTGTTAGGAATACTTTATTTCCTAAATGTAAATCCGTTTAGAATTAATTAACTTTTTGTAGCATATAAAAGGTGGTGGTTGAATTTTGGGTAGGTATTCAAAATGCGCGCAAGGTTGTATCATCTAGAAGAAGAAGAAGTGGAAAGTCTATCGATTCTAAACTTTATATTACGTTCGGGTTTATGATACTCTGTTACTAGGAAGTTACAAGCATTTAAACCGTAAAACAGCACCGTTTTTTGGTATTTAAGGCATTTATTGATGTCGATATTTCTGAGATTTTCTAAATGCCATTAAAATAGTAGATTTATGAAAATAGAGGTAGATATAATAAAGTTGAACTCGTTAGAGTTATAGCCATAGTATAGGTAGTTGGAGTAGCGTCGCGTCGCTCTCGTTTTTATGCATAAAACTTCCATTCAGTAACCTTGGGTTTCCGTTTGGCGGTAAATTCAAATTATCTGCATCAAGTAATACAAAAAGGTTTTATGAAATTTTTAATGAAGCAAGTGCAAATAGAGTTTTGCGTTCTGAACAATTAAGCGCGAAACAATCTTGTAGCGGTATCAGCAGCAAAAACAGATATACTTTGAATTTTTTATTTTCTGTTTACATTTTCTCTCTAGTTCGACAGCCAAACTAGAATAACATAAGAGATTAAGCTTTTAGAAAGTACCTATTGGTGCTCTTCAACGATATATTATTGTATTTTAAAGTATAAACTAATTTTGCTCTTGGTTGTACATGGCCTGAACTTTATTTAAATTTTAAATCGTCACAACCTTTTTTACAAAAAATAGTATTATTACTAATTTAACTAACAGAGTTAAGTATAATTTCTCGATTTAATGCTATTAGTAAAGCAAAAAATATCTTGAAACAAAATAATTACCCAAGTTACATTATTAATAAGTAAAGTATTTAAACAAATAACGATCCTTTTTTGTAAATCAACAGAAAATATAAAAAACAACCAAACAATCACTAAATATACAGGGGGTGGGCCACCACATTCGCGTCGGTTTACGTTACTTTTCGTATATAAATACGAAAAGTGGTAACATATTTTCAATTTTTTTTTGTTAAAGGTTATACAGGTTCAGAAGGAGCATATTTGAAAGTTATTTTGAAGTATACAGGGTGACTTAGAGAAAAGTTACACACCAAAGCTGTGCAAAATTAAATGGAACCCCCTGTATATTATGACATATTTTGTTAGTACAGACTAAATAAAAATAAGTTGGTGTTAGGTTTCTTGTGCCTAACTCAACTTATTTACGAGATAATTAACTATCCTTCAAAATGTAAATCAAAATTGAAGAGACATGCCTGTTATGCATATTTAAACTAGATATTTTAAACTATATTTATTTTATAACTGAAGCATTACACTTGATAATAAAATACAAGTAATGCAAAAATTATACAGCATGAACCTAGGGGTGTATCTATTAGTAAAACTATGGAATACCTAGAAAACAGAATAAAAGGACATATAACAAAATCTTGCAGCTCTAAAACGTAAAATAACTCAAAATCATACTTTTGATTTGAAAAATATAAAATTTTAAACAAGGAAGAAATTTAAAAGAGGACATATACTCAAAATAATTCAAATTTATAAACATAAAAAAGTTCAAAATGGTCTCCATTGCAAGGATGTGATTTATTTTCAAAAGTCAATTCGATTTAAAAACAAAGAAGTGTTTTTTGTTTGTCATACTCTGTACCATATCAAATTTTGTCGTAAAATTTAAAAAAAAATACATTGAAACGGGAACGATACTAATTTTGTGATATACTAAGCAAAAAAAAATATTTACAACCACTTTCACGTAATTTTTCAATTCGTGTTTTATGCATATTGCATATGTAACTTGAGAAAAGTTCCTAAAATAAACCGAAACGTTGTTTATACATTTCCATTTCATTTGGATTTATATATAAAACCAAAAGCCCAATAAAATATGTATCAAACTGTTTATGCTGGTCAAGAAAAGATTTTATACGATCAACAAAAATGTTTGTCATTTGTCTCATCCTTACGTAAACACGTTTTGAAAAAAATATCATGCTTCAAATCTGAGGAGTGTAGTACGTCAAACTCGTAGCATTACGTAATATTAATATAAAATGCCAAAGTGAAATTAGTCTTCATAATCACGTGTCAGTGATTTCGAATGACGTAAGTTATTATTAAACTTAAGTTTAGAAAATATTAAACCCGTATACTTTTACGTAATAAACATTAAGGGCCGGTTTCATAATAACTGTCACTTCAGCACTTTAACAAAAGTCTTACTTATGAGAACTATAACTTAATGTAATTTTAAAGGTTCAAAGTGATGTTATGAAATTCGCCCTAAGAAGAGGAAGCTTTATTACAATGCATTTTTTCGCTTTATTATATCAGACTTTTTATAATTTAAAATAACCAAAAGCTAAACTATTAAGTACTTAGATTCATGAATATAAAAAACAGAATCTACACTCGGAAAGTAAACCCCACACTGTAGTGTACAAAACTAGTGCACGGTAAACCTATGCTATTCGCAATCAATAGGTTTCAATTATATATTCGATTAGAAAACTGTAGAGCCAATTACTTATTAGATTTGTTTAGCCATATTGAGTGACAGACCAATGCCTGCTCTTTCATATCAACTGGCTATTGGCCTGTCATTTTTATTTACTATCGACAAGCGGGTGTCGACATTAGACAACGGGCATTTAAAACCTTGAGTAAATAAAAAGCTTTCTCGACTAGATCGTTTCAGGATATTTTGATAGCTGCGTCGTGTCTTTCATGTGCGTAGTCGTTTTGATATTTTCGTTATAAGTATATTTAAAAATACTAGTATTATAATAGATAAAATATTCAAAAGAAAGAAACAGAATGTGGAATGTATGCGGCTTACTGAAAGGACATCCTGACATTGATAAGCGTAACATGTCTCAGTAAATCGACTTTAAGATATTGTTTTTTTTTCGCTGTGGTTAATTCAATTAAAAAAAAACAACAGCAATTACCACCCCTTCGCTGTTCAAAATGCTATAAATAAGGTGATGGGATATTTTCCTCTTTTATTACAGATTTAAGCTTGTTTTTCCTCGCGCTTACGTAAATTCTTTCCATTCCTTCATTGGTGGCTCTGAATTTTCGATGGGTTTAAAATATATTAATATATCTATGAGTCTGACGACATTAATCCGTCATCAACAATGGTTCTAAGCGCATTCATTCCTATCCTTAGTAATTGTTTTATTATACTTACATTTGGTCATATATTAGCTCTTATGTCAGCACTTTCATAAATATATGGATATACGAACTTCATTCAAGGCTTGCTTTCTTACTTTTCTGTATATATAAAAAAATTATATCACATTTTTGTGCCTATTTCTGACTTGCATCGTATGGGTTCCCTGGACTTAACATAAATTTCGTCTTTTTTGTTAAGATTTCATTGTTGTACTCTTTGCGGTTATAATTTTCTGAGAAAATCTTTACAAATTAGCTTCTCAATTTAGTATTAATATGCATTATCTGTGTGATATCATTTCATATTATTTTGTAATGGTTTACTCTTTGGGAGATAACAGACATCGTTTTTATTGGAAATTACCTTTTTTTTGGCTTCCAGTAATGGATTTAGACTAAAACTTAACATTATGTATTTTAGGTGAATATTTGCAATTAAAAGCCACTATCGACATACGCGTTTCACCCTATCCAGGGTTCATCAATGCCGCTTGCCCTTTGATAACGAAGAATTTGCTAAATTTGTCGATTTCAATCTACAAAAATTTTCGATTTGGAACACCTAATTGTAATATGTCGACGATAGCCGCTAAAATCGCGTGATCAGCATGCATTAATCGATATAGGTGAATATTTGTAATTAAAATAATATCGTCAACATATTACAATTAGGTGTTCGAAATCGAACACATTTTGTAGATTGAAGTCGACAAATTTAGCCAATTCTACTCTAACAAATGGTTAAAACATCTGACTAACTCTCACTTGATTATTATTATGTATTTTAGGCAAAAAATACTCTTGCTACTAGTGGGAATAATATGGAAGAATCAATAAAACAAAATAAAAGAGTGCCTAGAAACGATAACTTAACAATATGTTTGCCAAAGGAAGGATTCTCATTTGAACAACAACATTGGACACACCCAAAACCGTAAAAGGTAGAATATAAATACTTAATTTTAAACAATAGTAATAATAAATGGAAATATCTATGAAATTAAAAATTAATACGTACTAAAGATTCTTGAGAAAAAAAAATATGCTTTTGTGTTTGTAAAAATTGGCACATGACCACAAAATTAAATTCCACATAACTTTTTAAAATTTTTTTTTTGAAAATCATTTTGCGTAATCTTACCTTTCCCAAGTAATGGATATTTTTTTTTAATTTACCAGCATAAGTGGTCGTAGAATGCGTGTTCAAATAAATTTGTGGAACTCGTTAACAGAACCTATTTCTCAACAAACAAAACAATTGCTATTATTGTTTTATAAAAAAAAGGCCATGCTTAATGAAATTTAAAGAACGAAATTGAACTCCCGATTAAGCAATTTTTAAACTTTAAATTAAGTCGTTAGTCAAAATGCCGAATGTGAGTGGTTTTCCTACAACTAGATTCGCTGAGTGCGAGTTCTAGATAGTCAAGCTTGAAAAACACTAGACAAGCTAGTTAGTTAATGCAAAATTCATATAAGATTGTTGTTGATTATTGTTAAGAAGAGATTTATGATATTTTCTCTAAATAAAATATTAATCTAGGAAAAGAAGTAGAAAGTGATATAACTAATAAAACTGTATGTGCAATATATCTGGAGTTATTTTATTATTAGTATGTAATTAGTTATTTTCTAATTATTAGATAATTCTTCGAAGTTATAAACTCTTTGCTCAGAAATTTTGTAATCAAAATTTGTTATTAAAGTAGAACAGCGGGTATGGGTCATTTTGAACGCTCATTAATATAATTTATTATTTTCTTCAGCATAGTTGGGTAAGTTTTTTGGGAGATTTATTCTATTTTTTAGAGATACTAAATGAAATTTCATTGTCCTCTGTCTTAAGTATTTTTATTTTGTAAACAAACTTTTTTTTTTGGTTTACACAATTTTGTATGAAAGTTTTATTTACTTAATTAACGTTTTAATTTACGTAAAGTATGATGTGTTTTTCACAAATGTTGATTTTAATAACTCATTATTCTCGCAGCTGTGTTTCATTTGCTCAATATCGTATTCCACTATGTCGAGAACATGTGTCATTGGCTAACTATACTTGTGTACGTACACGATAGCATCGTGTGCCTATATAAATCAATAAGCTAACAACTACTCGTATTGAATCCTGAATATAACAAAAAAAATCGGTTTATAATCAGCCGTCTTCTGTTAAACACACAGCAAATAAACTTATAAAATTGATTTATTTTATTCACTATAGCTATTAACATCGTCAAAATTTGCTTATATTTTAGCAAAACAAATATTTTGTAACTTGCAATAAATAAAATAGTAAGAAGTAATCAAATAAAGAAGCTTCAAAATCAACTTATAAAATAATTTAGCTCATATTTAAATATATTCGTATCATACATTCACATTTTAAGTACAAAACAAAGAACCGCCTTTGGTTGAAGTACGTATTATTACCTGTTACAGCTGTAAATTGCACTTGAATTCATGCTAGATTATCTTTTATAGCATATTCCGTTGTAGTTTGCATACATAGTACTTCATTATGAATAAATGTAGAATTTGTGTTACTATTTATATACATGTAAGCTACAATAGTTCTGTGCTTGGTGAACTAGTTATTTCTAAAAACAGTAAGCCACGAATAGTGCATTTTATTAAAGATATATCTTTCACCAAAACAAATACTATTGCAACTCTATTTCTACTCCAGACCCTAGCCTGGAGTTTACGTGTACAGGGAAAGCTGGTTGCGGATATGCGCCCAACATTATTAATGTATTTAAGTTACGTAACACTGGCAGTTGCACAATACTAGCTGTTAAAATTGTTAAAAACTTATCGGGGCATCCGCAACAAGCCCCTACTGTACGCGGACCCTAACTGGTTAATAAATGCAAAAAAGACATAAAAAATATCTTAACAATGTGCTGTAGATTCTCAATTATAGTTAATGCGTATAATGCGGTAAATAGACTCTAATGATCTTGTGGTTTACTGACAAAAGTTTAAAGTTTTTAATTCTCCAGCTCTGATAAACAAGACTCAAAGAAGTCATGTGTTAGGAACCTATTCCAAAAATTAAATTTGCGGATAGGGTAGATGAAGTAGTTTACTTTTCGTCTTCCTTGAATTGGAAAACGAAACGCTACTGGACGAAGCTGCTGTTCTCTGCTTGGTTTGCAAGGTGGCGACGCATACGCGCGCTCACATGAAACTCCGCCAAATACTGCCCGGGAAAAAAATATGAAAATATGAAGAAATAATAAATATAACAAATATATAATTTGAAGAATGACATCTTATTAATAAATTAATAATGTTCGTAGTATGCATAATGCGTGGGGAAGCAGTTTATTATGAGTAGGCAAAAATAATATCTATGCCTGTTGTAAAATGATTGTTACTGTTATACTCAATATAACTGGTACATCCAAAGGAAAAACAACCCGTTGATTTTGAGTAAGAGAAAAGCCTATTACCGCACTGTCATTTCTATAACTCAAACTGAACGGGTAGTTCTTTCTTTGAGTATGCTTTCGTATGAATGTAATAAGTACCTACTTATGCAATTATTGCTTTACATGGACAAAAAGTACATAATATTTTGATTTATAAACAAGTATTTTACTAACACAGTATAATTCCTCTTAACCGGACTGCACCCCTGGCCAATTAATCCGACGTGTATCTATAGGGAAAATCATGAATGTTTGCAGTTACGTCATCAACTGGTCGATAAAGTAAAGACAAGCGTAGTTTCAAAAAGTTGGAAGCATTCATATGCACAAGCGAGATAGAAGTATATAATATAAGTCGTAGTTACTTAAGCTATACGTCCATATTTTATTAAGTATCAAGAAACTAGTTGAAGTGAGATAGAATACGGTCGGGTAATGCGTAAATAAGAGCTTTCATAATGTTTACTACACTGCATGCAACCACGCAATTTTAACCCATTTTACCGCTCAGTTGACATTTGACATATGCTTTTTACTGTTTATTTGCCCTTCTTTAAGTTTAAATTTTTATTTACTTTTATTATTTCCTTTACCATAAGTTCTTTTCAGACCTATAGTGAAGTAAATCGTTTAGTTTGTGGTAAGTTTAGAGGTGTTAAAGAAACATATAAAGACTTAAAACATTTTTTTAGGTTACAGTTCAAGATGCCCGGTAAACGATTTAGTTCTTATTACCAAGAGTTGGTCAGTCGTTTACTAGTGTATTTCGACGAGGAAAAGCGAAATGGATATCCTTTAATATCCGTTGATGCGGGCCATGAGGTAAATTATGATTGGTTAACATTAAATTAAAACTTACATACAAATTGTAGAGAGTTGCGAATGCTTTGGGCATTTCTATGGGTACCGTCTACAACATAAAGCGCAAGAAGGAAACTACATCTGCTGTTCCTTCATCGAGTGCTTCAACAGCCCTGTACAAGCCACGATTGATGCCCAAAACACGTGATGTGTCAGAGAGAAATAAAATGGATGTGCGTAAAGTAATTTATGGTTAAGGTTTATGTTATTGATGAATTACTTGAGCACATGGGCGTGAAATTTTAAGACTTTCTCCATATCACTGCGATTTCAATGCTATCGAATTGATATGGGCACATGCGAAAGGATATTATAATAAGCATATTGGTCGGGATGGTTATGGCAATGAAGAAGTATTGGAAATATGACAAGAAAGCTTGGACAACTGTACACCAGACATCTGGAAAAATTGCATAAATCACACAGAGAAAATAATTAAAGAGTGATACGAACGTGAAGCAAACATAGAAGACTTTGTTCTGACAGTTTATTGCGGATCAGAAGATGAGAGCGAAGACACAATTAATTATATATTTATTAAAAATATATTTAATAATATTAAATATATTTTTTCTTTCAATATTAACATATTTTAATTTAATTTACTGCATATTATGTTTTGTATATACTATTATACAGAAATTATGTTTGCTAAATAAAATAAAAACGTCATCTTTCGTTTAATTAATCATTGGTAACGTATATTAAACTAATACTTTTATGTTGCTTGAATATTTTTTACATTTTGATTTGCAAATAGGTTTTTGATATGAGAACTATATTATTGCGGTAATACATTATTTCATTGAGAACACATTTAGTAATAAGCTTAGCCTGATCACGAAATCATTGTCAATAGAAAAGTTCACTATTTAGAATCCTATTAGTTGCATTACTTATGATTGTTTTTAAAACGCAACGTTGACTAAAAACTGAACCAATCCTTTCAGTTATAAAAGAAAATCTATTAAAACTGCGTATAACCTCATTAAATTTGACAATTGTCATTTCATACAGTTCATTGCAAACATGGTTGGTGTGCCTGAATTTGTTTCAGACGCTGCATACGTCATAAGCAACTATGGCGTAACTACAAACATTCATGATTTGGTCTGTACATAATGTTCCCATGGAAAAATTATTCCGGATTTCGTATTTACAAATGCTGCGTGAATATGTTTGATAACTGTAATCATTACCAACCAAATGGTTATGGTCATGAGTACAGCACAAGGGGGAGGAACGACTTGCGGGTGTCGGCGCATTTGACGACGTCATATGAGAGGGGGCATGGATTTTCGAGTGTATCTGTGTATCGCCGCTTGCCCAAACACTTAAGGAATTGTAAAAATATTGGACAATTTAAGGTGTATTTAAAGCAATATCTAGTCAATGCATGTTACTATACTGTAAGGGAGTATTTTAATGATTCACATTAATTGTATCTATATTTGTCATGGCATTAGTTTTTGTGGTCATACTTTTGTAATTCATTTTAATTTGTAGTTGACTTGACCCATGTCACTGTCTATGATCCAGAGATTTAAATATATTATAGGATTTGTACCCACTGTCGTAAGAAAAGATATGCTTTCTACTGGAGGTGGCGAAGGAGGTGTAAGAAAGCTTCTTCCAAATGCATCCTGATCTGTTTGAATATCAAAATCAAATTGTTTGTCTCCTAAAATAGCGTCCTTTTATGTTGTAATCAATAGTCTTTACTTTATCCATATTATATTTAATTGAAAGAATTGAACTAAATGAGCAGATAAAAGTTTAAAAATTGGTTAAAAAAAATTACAAACCACAGATTGAATAAATAACACTAACAAGAGAAATAGTTTCAAAAACAATTCAAAAAATAACGAAATTTGACGCCTCCACCACTTGTCGCGTTTCTTAAATTAAGACAATTTTTTTCAATTTTTTTTTTACACTTTAAAATCTCACACTCAACTCCCCAATTATTCATTTTCGATCATATCACAGCATAGGAGGCTGTAATTTTCGCCTAATTATCTTCTTTCTGGGACCCGAATCTGAAAGCTGGATAGTGATCCGTATCTGAAACCCAGATAGTAGATTAAGATAGTGGATCCGGATCCTAGGATTTGGATATCTCAATATCAATTTTATCGGATACCAACAGCACTAGTTTAAATAAGATTTTACTAATAAATAAGTAACAGAAACAGATATCTATTTCATTCAGGTTTCCTTGCTCTGGGCAACAAACTTTTCGGGGGTGTTCCAGGCATTTATCCAAGGCCGTTGTTAATTTGCTATAGCAATTACCTCGGGCTGCGGGATGCCCAACTGTTATTTTGCACACAGACACTACTCTGGGAACGGCCCTGGCTGCCTTCTGCATGAAATCCAAATTAAATGAAGAAAAGCTTATCTAAAACTGTAATAAATCACATGCCAGTATTCGTAGCTTATAAATTACCTAGATAATAAACGTCAGATTTGTTTACGGCAACTTTAATATTTGCCATTCTTGCATAGATTCAAGTACGTTATTCTTAATTCACAACCACTTCGGTATCAAAAGCATGATTAAGTATTACATTTATGGTTCCATAATTTCTGTAACGAAATAATACAAACGAAATATGTATCTTCGCCCGTGAACTGAATACATTCCCGCATAATGATAATGGACAGACATTTATAACTTGAATATATTCGACTCTAGAATTGTTTCGTCTACATTCGAAGTCGCTGTCTCTCGGGTATTCTACTCCGCGGTATATACAAACAGTTATGTATGCACTTACATTTTCACCTAACTTTATTTGCATTCATACACTACACGAACGTATAGAGGCACTTTGCATATAATTCTCTGTAATCTAAGAAAATTGCATGTTTTATCGCCAGCAGCAGGAAGATTAGCGAGATATGCGGTCATTATCCTGTGAAAGGGATTAAAACCATCCGCGACTGTTAACAAGCACTTATGCGTGTTCAACTAATCACTGCCATCATCTAGAATTTCATTTAAAAACGGAAATGGTTCAATTTTGCAATAAAAAGATATCAAAGCCTAATGAAAGTATAAAGCAAAGAGATCTTGTTTAAAAACCTAACATTACGAATTTCAACGGCAAGCAAAAATATGCAAAATTTCGCACATATTATGGTTTGCATGGTGCTATCAAACAGCTAATGAAGCGTAAAAAAAGAAATATGAAGAGGTTAACGACTGTCATTAAAATGAAAAAAAAGTGTTTAGATATTCCTGTATGTATCAAGCTATCTAAGTGACAGTAGTACAACTTATTTATTAAAATATAAGATATAAATAAATTAAGATTAAACTGGATTAGGATTTGTAAGAAACCATGCATTGAGGAAAACAGACTCTATCCTTTACTATACTAGGAACTATAGGAATATACTCTAACATATTTTATAGGGGCAATTATATTTTATATTCAGACTTAGCATAAGTTCTTGTTTATAACTGCTCACAGGACTATGTTAATATGGAGAGAGGATGATGTAAGTGGAAAATGCGAAGAACCCAAGTTTCGACAGTTACTCGCGAAGAAAGATATAAATCGTAAAGTGGTTTCATGAAAGTCACCCAACCCCATCAATTGTAGACCTTTTTAGAAACAATTTTGAAAATCGGCAATTTCGTCGTTTTGCAAGTATTTTGACAAATTCGGCTTTGTTTCACCTACGATCGGCTTGATGACGTTTACAGTTTGCTTTAAGGTTATTGCACATTAGCCCGTCACAGCACAGAACGGCGCGTCCCGTCAAAAAACGGATAAAATTAAAACAATGCAAATGAATGACCAATCGCCGACTATTCCAGGCCCAGCGTTATGCACTTGTGTCAGTGCTATTCGTTTTTTTTGACGGGACGCGTTGTACTATGCTGTGCTGTCCTATGATGAGCTAATGTGTGATAACCTTGAAACGCCCATCGAACCGTTAAAATTTTCAGTGAATTAAATGTTACACTAGATTACAAAGGTTATAGTACCCTCTATAACTTACGCCTCGCTAATCTGGTAGTATCGAGCAAACCTAGGCTATGCTATAAGTGCGCTTAGTAAAATCCCAATAATTGCCTCTTTGGGCATCACGCGAGCCATGTCCTCGACGCCGAGGGCTGCTATGGAGACCATTCTTGGGCTTCCCCCGCTGCAGTTGGTGTTGTGGTCTGAAGCAACCCTAGGGGCTTACAGAACTAAATGTAGTGGATGTGAGAGCATTTCCGGCAAAGTCGGAGCTCACACAAGCATCTTCAACTACATCGAACGGACAGTACCACTGTCCGTAAAGGCGGATAAGATCTCGCCCATTTTCAGCTTCTCTAGGCGATACAGCGTAGATACATATCTCCAGCAGGGAAACTGCAATAGCGTACATTCGCAAACCGAAACAAGGTCTATCCCGCTGGTTATAATGGTACAGGCATTGGAATCTGGAAGGACAGAGAGCGGGCGGCGAAGTGGACATCTCAAACTGCCTGCACGAGAATGGAAGGGTAGAAATCATCTCCGACAGCCCAGCTGCTTTCAAAGCTTTGCGAGCTATCAGAGTTGACTTTAAGGTGGTATTGGGGTACCACAGGAAACTTAAACAGCTGGCGGAACATCTAAATGTTGCATCGGGATGGGTACCAGGTCACTCTGGGATCAGAGGCAATGAAATAGCTGAAACGTTAGCAAGGAACGAAGCTGCCGTTCCTTGGTCTAGAACCGACATGTAGTAGCTCATATGGCAGCATCAAAACGTTTATCATCTCCCAACTTGCTGCTAAGTACTGCTCCTTTTGGAAATGACTCGCCGGAGCACGACACTGTAAATCTCTAGAGTTTTATCCGAATGAGGAAAGATTCCGTAAGGCAGTCTTTATGAGCAGGGACAGATTAAGATTACTGACAGGAATCTTAATCTGGGGCACTGTGCACTAAATAAACACATGCATCACATGGAGCTAGTGAACTCTCCCCAGTGCAGAAAGTGTGGGAGTGCGGAGGAAACTCCTACTCACCTTTTTATCAACTGCTCGGCAGTGGACGAGGAGAGGCAGACGCACTTTGGAGTCGATCGGCTGGACGAAATCTTAGCCAGATTGCGAACTTTTTTGACCTGACTGAGAGGGTTAAAATTGACTTGGAGGCACAATAGCTCTTTCTGTTCTGGCCCGAGTTACCTTTTTCGGATTACACTTGTCCATGGCAAAAAAAATGCTTTCGTATGCACGTTGATCATAAAATCAGTTTAGTGGAAGCCTTGTTTTATTATGTTTATTCTAAAATTGGTACTTATACTTCTATATGTCATCTTGCATATGCAGATTAGATAAATTGGTAACTTTGTAATATAAGTAACGAAACAACATTTATAATGATCAATTCAAGTCAGTTAGTTGATAAGAATATTAAGATCCTGATCTTCAGCTCATCTGCATATGTTCTTACAGTACACGTAAAAGATATTAATAATTAGTTGCTGAGAAACAAGGAGCGGGAGTCGTAAAAAAAACCGTAGATATTCTTATGGTATATGATTGTCAAAACACACGGCAGACAGCAACTGAATTTGAGACAACGGCAGACGACAATTTTTTATGGCGTAAAAGTTTTATATATTAAGAGAGGTTAAATAAGAGTAAACAAAACTCGTTCTTTCGTTCATACAGCAATTTAATATATGATGACTAGTTTCGGCTTTAACAGCCATCTTCGGATCAACGTCAACAGGTAAAATTGTTAATCATTAAGTTAAAAACACCAAACATGACAGTAAATTACGTAGACACAAACATTTATATAATAATAAATTGAAGATAAATACACATTCGAAGATGTGTATTTATATTGAATTATAATGAATTTATATACAATGAACGAAGAACGAGTTTATTTACTCTTATTTAACCTCTGAATTTAAATCGTTCATTGGATACTTAGAATATAATACATTATATATTAATTATATTATATTATATGCAAAATTGTATATCGTCTGCCGCTGTCGCAAGTGCAGTTCTCTGCTGTGCGCTTCGTAAATTTACCTTAAAAGATTTAAAAAAGTGGAACTAATTCCAAAAACTTAAAATTTTAACAATAAGTGCTATGATCAATACAATTATAAGATAAAAATTGTACGTAACGGCATGCTGTCTACCCATGTATATTTCAGAAAAGAGATGCTTCCCGAGCACCATATTTATAGTGTCAAATTATTAGTTAATCTCATTTTTACTGTGTTAATCAAGAAGATGGATTTATTTATATTTAAATATTGTGTTGAATTAAAAACTGCCTACCGATATATAAAAGATCCCTAAAAGGGTATTATCATTAAATTCATTTTAAAACCCAAGGACCTAAGGCTCAAAAGTTAACGATTCTTAAATACTTTCTAAAAGCAGAAATAAAAGGTAAGTAAAGACATAATATCCTACAAAATAATACGATCCTTAGTTCCTCGGATGTACACATAAATGAAAATGTTTTCATGTAAAAATCTACTCGATTTTTATGACACTAAAATTTTTGTCATAAATTGACTGCGGAGTGAATGCTGCGTATATGCATTTTTCGTTCTAATTTCATCGAAGGCATTGACATATTTAGATACAGCGTGCAATTTCCTTTGCGATAAAATAAACGGAAAGAATTTAACTACGCGTATAGTAATAAATTTGAATGCATAGGTAAATAATAATTATTTACAAGAAGCCTACTTCATAACCAATTTATCGTTTTTATTTGATTATTAATATCTATTTGATGTTATCACACATGCACATTTGTTCTTAGTATTCACATAGTCTGTCAAATAAAGTATCTTAGCGTTTATTAATGCAAATAAATGGACATCATATAAAATTAGCATATATGTATGATATTGTCCCTAGGCTTTCATCCAGGCACCTAGTTGCAAAGTAATTTTGATCGCTATCAATAATTGTTTAATGATTAGCGTTATACAACACGATTGAATGTCCAAATATGTTTGGTAATTAAGATATCCATCTAGATTTTATTCATTTCATTCCACATTGCACAATTGATTAATTGTGCAATAGTTTAGAGTTTGGAGAATGCAATGAAAAAGTGCCAGAAGCATGTTATTATAGGCTACGTATGAATTCTTTTTTCTTGTGTCCATTCGCAGTGGACAGTTTGATTTATGATAGTTCAGGACAGTCTATAGACAGTCATGCCATGTTTATTGAAGCAAAGCATTTTTAATGCAAAGCCCGTTATCTAAATATCAAATTTCTACTTCATTAATTAAGTGACATACTTAAATATTTCCAATGCTAGTTTTAGAGCAAATTATAGTTATAGTAAGGGCAATACTAACAAATACAATAAACAACCATAAGTAAACGTAAACCATATTAAACAATTATGGAACTATTGGAATTCTTTGTATTTATTTTCAATTTTATTGCAAATTTTTTTGTACTGTTTTACGGTTATTATCTGTTCAAATAGTAACTAATTAAAATAAAATAAAAAACTAGAAAGGTATCTGAACTTTGATAGGAAAATATAGAACTAAATTACAAAAATAGCATTTGCTTAAATAATCAAAAAAAAAACGATAAAACTACTTTAATTGCATAACGTCAAAGGTTAGTATCAAATCATAATCGAAAACATAATAAATATATACCTAATTTATTTAAGTATATATACGAATTTCTCGCTATAATACATTAGGCTGACCAGTAGCACTGAAGTTCCTTGGTAAGGTGAAACATATGTATGCTAATATCAACCCAGTGTTACACACGTTATTAATGTAACCTAATATATTTTTTAATAATTACAAAAATATGACTTCAAGTTTGTTACAGGTATCATTTGTACAAAATTACGTAATTCCTTTGTTCGTACACACTGTGTAATGCGAGACAGAGAACACTTACCACATTATGTGTGAATGCGAGGTTCTAGACGCAGAAAAGCAGGCAATTTTTGGCAAGCCAAAAATGAACTCAGAGAATTACTTCGATCAACCAGCCAGGGATCTGTACTGATTCGCATTTATTTAGCATCAGAACTGAATGGGTAAAAGAAGTGGGAGACTAAATACAAAAAGCCAAGAAGCTGCAGTATTACCGGAGATTTCATGTCAGAAAAAGAAAACGTATACATGTAACCAATATTTTTAAGTTTAGTTTAATAGTTTAATAGTATGTCGATATGTTGTGAGTAAATGCCTAATTTACATAAATATCAAACAGAACTTTTTTCACCTTAATTAGAATTGAAAGGCAAATGCTAAAAATCTCGTATTTTATGTTACATCATGCTTGCCTGACAGTTAAGGAGATTTATCTCTCGTTTCATTAAATCACATCAGAATTTGAATCGTATGTACAAATATACGTACGTACCGCTGTCTTCTAACAACTATATTCGATAAAAATTTTATTCGATTTAAAGCAAAGCAGCGGTCTTGTGTCTCTTTAACGATCGATGAACGAAGAAAAAAAGGATTCGCTCTTCGGAACTGTACCTATTCGGCCTAATAATATAAATCAGTCTCTTAGTTCAGAACATTAACCGTGATTAATCGTGCCGGCACAAGACGGAGGTCTCCATACACTTAATTAGAAATTCAGATTTGCGACAACGAAAGGAGGAATCCGCTCGAAGCAGGCGAAGAGGTAGTACGATGCTTGAATTCCTAACTATGGCATTGTGTGCTTTACATAAGCAGGGAAGGAAAAGCGACGACCGAATAGATTCGCTCAGTTCTCGCAGCGGATAGATGGACAAAGCACGATAGCGTGTTTCAATTAAACGCTTGCATTGCTAATTATACTCGACCATTATACATTGATCCTTAGGTGTATGTTTACAAACTTAAAGTATACAACAGCTGCTGTTATATAGCACTAATCAATAATGAATGTAAAACACGTAGATTTAAACTTAAAATTTATCTAATGTATGCAATAATAACATGATTCATTTCATATAATAATAATAACAATTGATTATAAAGTATGCACTTTACTTTACTAATCAGCCTCTGTCATCCCATTAAATAGTCTGCAGTTGGTATCTCTAGTACAGATTCCAATTTCCTATAAGTATCCTTTCAGTGCACAGTCGCTTGTAAGGAGATTTGTTACGGTGTTTTATCTCCCTTGCTGTGGGTTACCCTAGTGGGAAGAGCTTTTGACTACCTGGGGTATGCTGACGACCTTACAATAGTCGTTAAAAGGTGCTTTCCAAAGGTTCTGATGGAGCGTAGGCAAACCGCTCTAAATACGGTTGATAAATGGTGTAAACAAGATCAATCAATGCTCAGAAGACACAAGTTGTCACGTTTACAAGAAAAAGAACGCTAGAAGGACTACAACTACTAGTGATAGGAGGTGAAAGAATTTCATATGTAAAGGAAGCGAAATACTTCGGGGTATGGTATTATCAAAGCCTTACATGGAACCCACATATCCAAATACAACCAACAAAGCCACTATCGCCCTAGGTATGTGCAATGGACTACATGGAAGCAATTCTGGCCTTAGCTCGAAGATTACTCAGAGGTTAGACACAAGGATAATTAGACCCATGGTAACGAACGGACCAGTAGTATGGTGGCCAAAGGTGTGGCAGGCAAAGACAGCCAAAATTTTGGGGATGCCATGGTTCAAAAATTAAGCCTAGGTAAAAAATATCAGGTATAATACCAAATAAGAAACGACTGAGAGATCGGAGACGATCGGAGCTGGAATATAAGCAAAGAAGCCACAAAAGTCTCTTTCGTAAGCTTCAGCAAAGACACAACGGTGTTCCAGACAGAAGTTGCTGCAATTCATCATTGTGTCAGAGAAATAGAAAGATGGACCGAGCTGGTAAAAGCGTCGCTATCTTCTCTGACAGCCATTTCACATTTAAAGCGATTTGTTCCGTAAGTGTGGACTGTTAGCTGATTTGCAGTAAGCGCTCTAACTGAGGTGGGCATCAAAAACAGAATAACATTGGCCTGAGTTCCTAGCCACGAGCGCGAAAGGAAATGAGGCGGTGGACAATCTAGCCAAGCGGAGTTCGTCAATGTCATTCGTTGCAGGTGGCCCTTCTTTTGGCATTAGCAAATCGCAAATTAAAAAATCCGTCAATGAATGAATATATAATTAGGTCAGAGAGTGGTGGGATATTACAGGGACATAAACAGGCAAAAGTGTATCTAAAGGAACGAAGGGCTGAATTTACTAAAAGTCTACTGAATAAAGATGAGAAGACTGTCAAAATTATAGTACGTCTGCTCACTGGTCACTGTAGACTAAATAGGCATATGTACAACACAGGCCTGGTAGGTGATGCTACTTGCAGATTCTGTTATGAGAAGGAAGAAACACCAGTTCTAATGCTGTGCGAATGTGACGACCTGGCGAGGCCAAAGTTTTTAGTAATAGGTATGGAGAACTTCACAGCTAGCAGCTATATAAAGAAGCCGCTTTCAAAGATGATAGGCGTAATTAAGAGGAAGAAATTAGAGAGCATCTTCTATGAGAAAAGAAATCACAATAGATCTGAAACGGTCGCGGCGAAACAGGTCCATGGGTCACCCCGACCTAATCTAAATAATCTTGGAGTTCACTAGCAATGATTTTTTTTTTGCAATAATATTCCGCTAAAACAAAAATTTGTAAAGAAACATATTGGAGCGATCTGAAGGCGTATTTCAATTGAAAACTGTTGTCTTAACCTTCATGAAAAGAAAATTGAAAATGAAGAATACAATGCATCGAAACTAAACTCGATGAAGAACAGAAATGAGTCTACAAATTACATAAATTACACATAAGTACCACGACAATGTCACTCATAATCATAATAACAAAGATATTGATGAAGAATCACCGCCATGGATCAACATCCAACCCTCTTATCATAGCAAGTTTAAGTTTGCGCTGGAATACTGGAAGTACCAACGGTCTCAATTCCAAGGAACACGTTTATATTTTGAATTATCATGTAAGAAAGCGATCTCTTATCAAGAAACGATCTGCGGAATTATGACTAAAATCACTAAACCTGGTTGTGATATTAAACCACGAATCCTGGTAATGATGATATGGACATCAAACCTGTATCTGATTTTATAATAAGTCCTGAAAATTGGATTCTGTATTGTTTTTTAACATGCCGTGTGTATACTCAATCGCTCATAATATGTATTATTTTTCGTATGAGTCAAGATATCTTTTTTTCCGTTCCTTTCAATGTCTGCATCAAAATAAATAAAGGTATCATCGGGTTGCATTAAAGTAAGGAAACCAATAGAATCATTAATCACTCTTCTCATAATAGCTGCATTACCATGATTTATTTCATATGGCCGCTACATGTTAACTGTATACCCATTCGTTGTACATAGAGCAAAGTGCTGCCTTCTTCTAGTCAAAATACGTAATTCATTCATGTTCGACATTAATATTAACTTTTCTGCAGCATCACACAGCTTTTGTGCCATTTTATGTGCTATTATCCGTTAATTCTTGTAGAGAATATTTGTGAACACCAATATGATTAGCTAGGATATCTTTTTCGAACCCATGCACTTTCATGGGTTTGTAGTGAGTTATGTCGGCCACTGAAATCAGCATCGCACAAATTTCCAAGTTTTGTGAAAATTTTTCATCGCTTGTTTTAAAGAAAAAATTGGATGCAGGAAGAAATATTTAACCATCGATAACCATATACATATCACTTTTAATCGTATTGGTTATAGATGAAGTGGATTTAGAAATTAAGGAAAGTTGGAAATACTTTTTTAATTGAGCTAGGATTTTCAAAACCTATTATAATCAATGTTGAAATTATCTTTCTTTGAAAAACAAACATAATCCATATTTTTTTATGACGGTTGTATTTTGTACATAGCATACTAATTTTACTATTAATGCCTTTCGAGAGAGTTTTATATTCATCTCGTTATTAAATAATATTATAATAGCGAAATTTACATTGCCATCAGTGATAACAGACTAGATTTCATTGAGAAGTGACAGACATATAATAAGAATTATAATTTCCGAATTTTGGCTCAACAGCAATGTTTCATTGACGTTCAACTTGTACGAAGAGACAGAAGATGAAATTAAGAAGTTATCTCCTACTAAAAGTGAGGTAAGATATATGTGGTAAGCTTCTTTCATAGTAAAACAAGTAACACTAAAATTACGAATATTGTAACTTGTGACGCTATATAAGATAATAAAAGTATCCACGCGGTAGTTTAATTATTTTAGTTGATAAAGTATTTGTTGTTAAATTGAACCCTTTTTTTATGTGAAATCCTTGAATAAATTTCTATTTAATGGCTTCATGTCTTTTATTGATTTCTGGTATTTAGATATCGCACATTATCATACATTTATTTAATAAGCTGTATACGTATCTTATTCATTCAATATCTCACCATTAATTGTAAATTACGACATTTGTGTTATCCCAATAGATTATTTTTAACTAATATAATATCAAGTAAAGTAATCTACATTCATTAGATGATAATCTAATAAATTTATAAAACACCTGTCTGAAATAGCTAAAGAATCGAATTATAATAAGCAAAATAACTACTGTTTTATATAAAATCTCTAAAGAATAGTACTTATTTGACTATTCTTGTAGACAAGTCAAACAGCAACAATATTAGCAAAAATAACGAATTGTAAATAGATATTTTAACAATTTTAACTGTTTAGCTAATTTTTGACTAAATAAATTGGGTATCACATCTAATCTTTATTTAGTTTTACCACATTATTTTAAAAAATATATATTGAATACTCTGTGTATTAATATTTAACTTTCTTTTAACTCGAAAATGTCACCTTATTACATACATTTAGCTGATTATATAATGATACAGCATGTCACAGAGATTAATTAGCTTCTTATCATATATGTTTGATGAACGAAACAAGAAGATGGAATGATCTAAAACAAATTTTATTATGCTGGCATATATGAAAGTTAATATTATAACGTTATGGTTTCTGTAGGCACATATTCCATACATTGTGTTATCTTACTTTTCATCGCGAGTCAATTTCGATGTATGTACTTACATGTAGCAAGAACTCTCCCACTTCGAGGTTCTTTTATTCATGCCTTTTTTATTAGAGAAGATAAAAATTGGATAGCTGACGCAATTTCTTGTTTATAACCAGAATTTGAAAACTTGAAGCAGTTGCGAATGAAGCATGTAAGTATGTAGTACTTACATAGCTGATAAAAAATTTAAAAACGCCTATAGACGTACTAGACTTTTTCCCAATAAGGAGGATACAAAGGTTCCATAAATGTTAATACGTTTTCTTACATGAGTTGGATCAAAAGAACATTCCCATGAGGATAATAAATTGGGCTCTACGTATATACAGGTGTTTCAGACCACTCATGCACTTTTTCTCTGGATCTATTGCCGATAGATTAATCTGACCGAAACTTTTATAATAGAATATAATCTCGTTTAAAAACATTTTGACAAAATCATAATAATTTGAATTTCCAGATAGAGAACTTATCGTGCAAATCGCCTCTACATACATACATAATCCGTCCTCTTCTACCTTCAAAGGTGTAGAAGTTAGTTTTTAGTTAATTAAAGTTTAAAATTATATTTTAGTGTATTATACACTTATATGACGGCAACTTTTGCTAAAGTTCTTTAACTATAAAATTAAACATTTATGATTTTGTGAAAATTTTTAAGTTTTCATGCCTTTAGTGAGTGTACCTTTCCCATAAACTATCGGAAGTAATGGATGCGAATTTAATGGAACGCTATAAAGTAAGTCATACGTATCAAATTCTGTCGTAATAACAACTAAATTTTACACAGAGTGTTAAATCCTGGCCCTAGCCGTTTTTTTTTTGTTTTTCAAATGGGACATTATATTTTTGTTTACGACAGTTAATGCAGATACAAATTCTTCGCGAAAAATATTAATATATTTTTTTAAAGTTTTCGACATAATAATAATTATATCATCAACAATAAAAATGTGTAAGCTCATGAAGATAACAATAAGAATTATTAGTTACAGTTACTATTTGCATAAGTGAATCATCTCAAATTCGTTTCGAGCATATAAAATTGATTGGATTGAACCTGTCAGCAGAATACTCGACGAAGTTCTTATTGTTATTGCGAATGCTGTAATGCTAAATATGAAAATAGTTTCTTGCCAATTCAATATCGTTCCTTTTACACTTATCATTACATAGCAGAAGGGGTTTTTAGCTGTATCATTGTTTTCATTTTATTTTGTGTACGGTAGAAAGTAGTAATTACTTGTAACATATAGGAAAGTAATAAAAATAGCGTAGCAATTACACATTAAACGAATTATTTGGTATAATATATTATATACCATATGGCTACCGTAAAAGTGACTATGTAACGCACAACCACATATGCATCTAGGCCTGTGTATATCACGATAACCCGCTCTGTAATGCACGTGCACTATAAATGATGATGTTCCCTATCGAAAACTTCGACACCCAATACGAAGGGAATTACTGTTCCATCTTTTTTACCTATTAAATATGGTGCTATCGTGAACTTACGCCTATATGTGTTATGCATATGTGGTTGTGTGATATCCGTACTTCTTCCGTAACCGTACGGTATGTTATATATCGCACTATATGTGTTATTGCATTATATACCGTACGGTTACGAGATAAATGCCGATATCATACAATCACATATGCATATGTTCCCGATAGTAGAGCCTGTAATTAAATGGCGTGCGCAATTTCTAAGTAGAAAATAAATGAGTAAAAAGTGCTTGAATGGTGTGATTATCGGCCTATTTTACGTCGAATTTTACGATAAGTACTACTCACGATGCACGTGCATTATAGGGGGGCCCTATCGTGATTATAAGCATATGTGTATTATATCGGCACTTTTACCGCAGCCATATTGCATATATACAGCGTGTTTCACTTTTAATAACTCATATTGTATCTCCATTATTATTATACGATTTCAAACGAAAGCGTTCTTCGCTATAATTTAAGAAATGGCTATTTTTTTTAGAAAAGTATATTAGGTAATTTTTAACTGTTAGCGAATACCATAATTTTGTTCAGCATCACCAAATTTTTTTATAGAACACAGGGGCCTTTATTAGAGTTAACCTATTACACTATAAAAGTCGTTTGCTAAATATCTTACATCAAAGATCTTTTGCAAAGAACTTTTATCATGTAATATCCGCCTTAACAAAGTAACAAATAAGGGTTAAGCTAACCAAAATTGCAGTCAATTTAGTATGTATTTTGATTTAATTAATTTAATGTAATTATGATGTTAAAACTTTCCCAAACTTAGTTTCCACATTTCTAAACAGCTGCTATGATCTAAATATGACTATAACAAAGTTTTTTATTCAAACGGTAGCAAATAGATTAAATACATGTGTTATAGAAATCGTTCTAAAGATGGCGCTTCTCTTATTTCACTCCAAAAATAATGTATATTCAGCATAAATAGCAGGACAAACGCGATTATCAAATATTAGTCTTAGGTCGTAGGTTTACTAGGTAAACATCTTTTAGAAGTAGTGATTGTTAAAAAGGAGATTTTTCCACTAGGGCGGCTTGAGCCTTGCTATAAACCCTAATGCGCAGAACAACTGAATCTGTTACTCTCACTGCATTTACTCTAGCAATGTTGTTAAAATTTGGTTAACCTGAAACCCGTCATCTTTTGAATGTACTTCATCAGAGATGCGTTGGTGGGAAAATGGAGGCAAGTGAAGAATGACAATACAACAAAGGCATTAGCTTTCGTAGTTAGACAATAAAACGATTGGAATGCTTTAAATATATAAAATTTCATGCTAGAAATGTCCAAGAACTTCAATATATATTAAATATATTTTCGACTATTTATATATTAACTAATAAAATTAACTAACTAGACTAATAAAAACCTTATAAATTTTAAACATTATTAATACATTAATTTGTAACATTGGAAGTTAATATGTTTGTTGAATTGTCGTTCTTTATTTGCTTCATTTTTTCACCGGTCTCTGATCAGTAATCAAGTAGGTAGCAACCAATGACAGTAAATCTAGTTGTATTACTAGGCTAGAAACTACAGTTTTGCGATTAAGAGTACGGCGTAGTACTCAAGAGTTTCTAGCCGTCTGATACATGCTATTTTTCGGGCCGACAAATCTTAATTTTGAATGGAAAATAAAAAAAAAATTGACGCTAGGGAGTGGACAGAACAGGTTGGCATAAGTTACATACCTTAGTATTTTTACGTTTCCGAGAATAGTCTTTTTCTGTAAAGTGGAATGGAGACGCAAGATCCTTTTAGTAACGTTGCATAATAGCTTTTTGACAATTTATTATGTCGAATGTAATGTACCAACCTTTAGTGCGGTTTTTGCAGGAAAACTGTAGTTTTGAAGTAATGCAAAATAAAAAAAAAATGTTTCTAGATGAAGGCGCAAAAGCGTTTTTTACTCTCTTAAATTTTAGAGTTCTGAGTCCATTTTCTTATTTTAGCTATAACTTTTAATGGAGACGTGAACTTATGCATAAAATCTCGCCCCAGTCACTAATCAATCACGTCTTCTATAGCTATCTGTGCAATTGTTCCATATAAGCATTCCATAAAACATTACGTCCCTATCTAAAGATGTGGAAGGGCTAGGCCGGTATATATGAGGATAATGCATAAACTAATTGTTGGAGTTTATTATTTAGCCAAATATAGTATGAATATAAATCAAAAATCAAGGAAAGTGTGGATTTGAAAACACGACGTTTCGACATTATTGTTTTTTTCGCTTTAAAATGTGATAATATTTTAATTTTTTTACATATAACTAGCTTCTAATTTAATATTGTTTTTAAAAGCAAAGTGATGTTGTTTTGTCATTATTGAAAGCTATTACCATTATTAATTATTAGTAATACTCTTCAATAACCTTACAGTTTTGTATTTTATACGTTCGTCTTCATATATGTATTGTGTATTTGTCTTTACAAAATTTTAATTTGTCATCGCAATAAGGATAATTAAATAATTTGGTGTTAGAAATAATGTTAAACTAGAAATCATTTATATGTAAAAAAAAGACAATAATAAATTAATTGTGTTTCAACGGAATAAAACTAAAAAATTCACTATTCCCTTGATTTTTGATTTACACGATAATGAATCAATTCTAAGCAAAGAAAGGCTTTAAAACAAAATTATTTTTTCAAATCCAAAATTTAAGTTAAATATAAAATAAATTCATATATAACTTTACAGTGAAAAAAGAACATTCTTCAAAAAATTGATACATTTCAGATTTTTAGGAAAAGATTTTTGATTTTTTTTGGAAAATTGTTGTCTCTACCTTTGGAATACTATTTGAGACTCCCAAACCCATTTTGTGGAAAAAGTAGTTATTGAATAAAAGTTTTACGTAATTGAAACAATACCTTTTATTGATTTTAGATTCAAAAAAGAATATTTCTTACTATATACACATTTCTAGGATTCTTTCATTACTACGAATGTGTTAGATTACGGTATGTAAATGAAATACTTTCTTTGCGTTGATAGAATCATGTAATATGATTTTTCTTTGGGAAGAACTGACAGATTACTTCTAAGGAACAGAACGTGTATCATCAGATGAAGTACGCTGATGCATACTTGTCGGAAAATAATATTAAGTAGGCGATGCAGCTCGCATAACTTATGAGGATAGTTCCCTAGAGTATCAGTGAGTGTGTTACGTTAGAAAAGAAACATAGTTCGTTTTGAACAAGTAACCTACTTTCTTGCATAAGATCATTGAAATGTATGCGATAATCTAATAGGATCCGATCCTATTACATCTTGCTGTCGTCTAAAAATATGAACGCGAAATAAATCATATGGATAGCCATACTACCTACACAAAATATTTTAAGCAAATAGGAAGGAAAATTCATATTAACGTACAAATTGAGATATTAATATTTAGGAAAATAATAACAACAAGGTAGTGGAAGGTAAGCCGAATATACATACTTGCATTAAGAAGAAAACCACCTTATTGTTATTATTTTCCTAAATGTTTTATAAAAGATATTTCAGAATTTCAGTTATTAAACGACCTCCTAGAAATTAAGCTTATTTTTTTTTAATAACTCAATTGATTTGGTATATATTTTTTCATAAAACGTTAACATTTTGTTCATTAAATATATTTTGTATTATAGATTTATACAATTTAAATTTAATTCAGCAAAATAGCTTACGCATTGAAGCACAGGAATGTCGATAGAATACCTTCCAAAAAGCAAAAATTTGTGTGAGCAAAGAACTGGAGCGTCAACGCCTTACAAAAGAAGAAGAAGAATTTCACTTCTCGAGATTCCTCTCGTATAGCCTGCTTTAGTATGGATTTATACACAGTAAGCAGCATAGGTATACATAGAGTTATGCATATCAAATTTGGGCTTTCAGATTTTATAGTTTATAAATTTAGATACGTCACACATAACTATATATGCAAGTATTTGACATATTATTACATAATCAAAAACAAGATAAAAAAAATTACATCACAAAGCTATTTATAAATTATTTGTTGCATAGGATTGTATGGATTTCTTGTTTTTGTAAAAATTACCTAAGAAAACCATAAATTTGTTGTTCAAATTTCTTAATGTTGTTGTGCACATCCTTAATTATTAAGTAAATAATCCTTAATATACCTCAATCCTTTTTTTAATATGGTTGTGATTTACAATAAAATTAAAACATTATTTGTTTTTATAGAAAAATTTCTTTCGGAAATCCAAATTGAGATATAATAAATCAACTAACTAAATAATGTTGACAGTATGATGCATCATTAATTAGTACCAAGCATAGTCCCTAATATAATTGATCTAAATATATTGACAAAAGAAAGACACCTACCTTGTAAATGTATGGATAGAAACCTTTCTATCCATATATTTTTTGTTTGCAGACACTATTATTAATCTAGCATCTCCTCAGGTGATACAATATTATCATAGAATCGAATGAACGCGTAAGCTGTCATAAAACATAAATAACATATTTAAAACGGAAATAAATTAAAAAACACGACATATTTCACGCTGAGGCAAACTTCAGATAAAGAAAAAACGTCAAGTTAGATAGAAAAACAGGCCTAACCGTTCAAGTACACTATTAAAATTAATTGAGACATTTACAATCCTGTGAATGCAACAAATGTTGATCTCCTTTAAATTCCTTGAATGTGATGGATTTGTAAATCTCCCAGTTAACTTTCATTGTATACTTGAGTTAATGATTTATTTTTTCATTTGACGTATTTCAGGATGACCTCATGCCGAAAGATACCGTGAATAAAGATATTTAAATAATTATGGATTGGTTTAAACAGGGCGTATTTATATTAATTCTATCCCACCAGGACTATCTAAGGACATAGTGAATCTAAATTTTATTTTAGTCAACGCCGACTAGATATACAGGCCTTCTACAAGCAGTGGGAAAAGGTAGTGTGTCGGGGTACTGCACGGTGTGCGCACGGGATACTGATGCGTAGAGGCATAGACAGTGTTCCCAGCCTTTAAGCATAGAATTTCCCGCGAGAATTATCAAAATTTCTCTTTTTTTAATAAAATTCCCACGAATACACAAAGCACAATAAATACCATATGTACTATGGTACAAATATACAAGACTCTTGCGTATCTCGTGATGGCGCGGTTGATCCTATCAGGGCATTGATTAAAGAAGTAAGTATAATAAATATATATCTATTTGGCAGTAAGAACAAAAGTAAAATACGAATAGCGGTTCTGTTCAACATTAAGAAAATTATAATAACTATAAATACATAGCTTTTTGCAAAAACAAATGTGGATAGAATTTGTTGTTACTAGAACAATAGATATCTAACATGATTTGATTTTTTTTTATATTAATATATTATATCATATAAAAATATATATATTGTACCAAAACGCATACACTTATATGTAACAAAAAATTAAATCTAACTTGAAAAAACATCACTCAAAAGAAGAAAATACTCATAACTTCGAACAGCTGTACGGAATCAAATATTGTTCTATTGTTACAATATTCTTTTTTATATGTCGATGCTTTTATAGATACTAGGGGTGAAATGTACAAAGATAATAATCCTCAATCCGATTGATGAATAATTATTTTAACCTTAAAATAATCAATAACCCAATGCAGCTGTTAAGATCACTCAAAGAGGTGTTATTTGCATTCACTTCTTTCTTCACTAAAAGAACTTGACGAAATATATAATAAACCCAAATATAATTATTCACTCATGTATAATAAAAACGTTAAATGGGCACCCTAAATCCAGCTCAAAAAAATTACCCCTTAAAAAGGGAAAATAATAATAACTTTGAACTGCTTTTACGGAATTAAATATTATTTTATTGTTACAATATGCTTTCGTATATTTCGCTGCCTGTATAACTACTAGGGCTGAAAGATTTATACAAATAATCCTGAAATTAATCAATGAATAATTATTTTAACCCTAAAATAATCAACAACAAATTCTCCTGCTAAAAGCATTCAAATAGATTTTATTTTTTATTTACATGTTCTACCACACAGAAAAAAAACTGAAAAAAAAATATACAATCTAATATAACAAAAAGCCAAGTTGGTACCTTAAACCAAAATTAAAAAGAAAACACCCCTCAAAAGGGGAAAATAGTGATCACTTTGAACTGAGTGAATGGAATTAGACCTTGATTTTTTATAGAATATTCATAATCAGTGTTAACTTACATATTTTTGTTTTTAACGTGATAGCTTAAGTAATTCCTGAGAAAAAAAAATATTGAATTTTTCCACCCTTATGCTAGCTAATATCTCGAATGTGTAACAACGATTGAGCTAATTTTTGGTGTTTACAGTATGTGTGACAGTAGTACTCATTTGCTTTAATTTCAGCTCGATCGCTTTAGGGTCAATTTTCAATGGCTTATCGGAGCACAGCCTTTGTATATATAATTTGCGTTCCGCAATAATACCATAGTTTTAATGATGTAGTAGTACTGGATTGTACCATTCTCATTTGTTTTGTACTTTATTTTATTTTTTTTTAACATGTAACTTTTGATTACATCATCACACTTTGGCATAAAATACGTATGTTTAAAGAACCATTCTGTACACTGAAAAATATTTCTGTAAGTTTAGCTTACATGAATATTTTTTATGATACAAAATTTGATTTACAATGGCGTGTCTAGCTTCCGTGTGTATTTCGGTAAAAAACTGGGATCGGAGTAGGTTTCAAAGAAAAGCGCACATACGTTCACGACGGAAGTATTTAATCGGAATGATGGAATGTTGTTAGCACTTGAAGAGCGTATTCTTAATTATCGGTAGGCGACCACAGACGCGCTAGTAATGCACGGTGAACAAAAAGATAAGACATCTTCATACCAAAAAATGTAATCATTTCGCGTCATCTGCAGGACAAGAAGTAGCTAATTTTTAAAGCCGGTAACATTGTTTCATATCTATTCTAATTCACTCATAAGATGCTAAATTTACGGTCAAACAAGACGAAGAATAAAAGTGGAATACGTCACATAATATGCGGAAACTTTTAATGAACACTTGAGTCGTGCTTAGAGGCATCTGTCGGAAACTCATCTGCAAGGTTTCACTACCAACAGTTACCCATCCCGACGTCTAGTTGTGTTTTACATGTTTATTAGTATTGCATTAATTTTGAAATAATCAGTAATGAATTGTAGTAATTAAGAGTTAGTAATAATAATTATTATTAACTCTTCATTGTTTTCGTATTTCATTCCACGTGACGTTTTTAAGGCCTGAAGATAACAGCATAAGCCAAAATATATAGACTTAAAAGATTTTAATGTACAAGCGAAAGGAAAGAACATATTTTTTCAAATATACATTAAACTTTTAAGAATATTCTTTAAATATTCTTGATGATATTATTATTTTCTTATTATTATTATTCTTAAGAATATTTAAAGAATAGTTAATTAATATAGAAGGAATATTACTCTCAACAATATATTTGCCCAATTTACAAGAAAAATGATAAGGTTGATAAAGCATGGTGAAGAAATTACAAAGGAATTGTACTTCTAAACATGTTTGAGGAAAATCCTGGAAAGTATAAGAATAACAAAAGGTGAATGCAGAAGATACACAAACAGAGAGATAATGGATCTGTACAAAAGGCTAAAATAACTTCGATGCGAGCTCAAAGAATCAGATGGTAAAGTGTTATATGAAGAAAAAGCCGTGAGAAAGAGAAGAGGAAGACCAAAGGAAAAGTCGCTTGGAAAAGTAAAACATAAAGCATGCTAGGCTTAAATAACGAGAAGAAACAGCAAATACCGCAAAAAGTAAAAACAAATGGTGCGAAATATGCAAGCAAACTGCCTTCAAGACCTGTAGCACTAGTATGCAATGTATATCTATTTTGTATCATTCCTTTTCCAATCTGCCGTGTGAATATATTTATTTGGTTTCTTTACCTTTTGTTGAGAATCATGCTTATGAATTTCCGTAAGGTTAAAAGCCAAAAGATGGAGCACTGTTTGAGAAGAGTTAGTTTGCATAACTATTAATTATTATTTCGGGTGTAATGTATAAATCAATTCACTGGCACGTCCTAAAAACAAAAATAAGCAAAATAATAATAAAAATTCGCAGAAAAAGTATATCACACTACGCACTTTCAGACAAACTTTGTTAAATATTTATACATGAATAATAGAACTTATTGAGTCCTTATTGTTAGTTGATATACGCGAATGTAGGTAATACTCATGTTTATATATGAAACAAAAAAGGATATATGCATCAACTTTTAGAATTTTGTTTAATTTAAATTATATATTATTCGTATATATCGCAGAATATTAATATTTAATTAATGTAAAAAGAATAAAAATGTTTGAATATTCTTTTGAAAATGCTAATGAAGCTGTTTTCTGAGTTTTCGCTGACGCACATCGCAATCTATTAAAAAGTCTCAAGCAATTTCCCTCTTTAAAAACAATTTTTTATGTTTAGCCCCAGAAAAAACCCATTTCAATTTCGCGGTCGATGAAAAAGACACCCAAAGAATAGAAAAAATATAAAGAAAACGGTGCGTAAAAGCAGAAAAGAATTAAAAAGCCATTATGCAAATGGCCGTAAAAATTTTTATCGCCAAAATATTAATGGTGGTAACATAGAAGTGGGAAAAAAGAAAGTTTATGAAGTAAAGGGGTGAATAATCGAGCCGCGGGTTTGGCATTCCTTTCGAGTGTCTCCTCGGTTTTCAATCTAGTTTCCTTTGTTTGCCCACCATCGACTTTTGCCAACGGGAAACTCTCAAAGGAAGATACGTTATTATGTGCATAGAAGCGTTGAACAACTCGGAACACTCGGAAGCGTGATATGAACCGAAGCAGGAAGTAGATACTTAGTCTTTTGTCAACACATTAACATTAGACCATCATTTAAACAACTTGGGGTAATGTTTTCAAGGAACAATAGAAAATTTTAAACAAATGCAGTGAACACAGAACATTAACAAGAACGTCGACGGGAAAGAAAATATATGAATATTCTGGAGACATGAATACACGTAAGTACTGCCATTTAGCGCTACAATAGATTTTTCGCTTGGAAAACTTATCGAAACAGATTTATGTAGAGACAATATATTAACTATTGTACAACTATGTTTTTCAAAAACGAAACTCTTGACAGCATTGAATGTTAAAAATGTCGTAGTGCTTTCAAATCTCCGATCATGTAAGTCTAGCAATTATAAAATAATATATGCGAGCGAAAACTAGACACAGAATAGCACTTTAAAAAATAAACCTCCGACGGTGTAGATGAAACATTAAAGATCAGAATATCGTTAGAATTAACGCAAAAATTATCCATCTCCTAAAAGATCTCTGTAGTAAGACTAAAATACAAACAGTGACGAATACCAATCAGACGGGGGGCGTGTTCTTCTGTTCTATTTATTTCTGAGATATTGATGACTACTTCAAACATCATCTCATGTAGAAGGTGTAAAGATAATAAGTCAAAAATATATATAACAGCTATATGCCGATGATATGGTGTTCCTTGCTAACTCACAAGTAGGTGAAAATAGAAAACTTTGAAAATGTTGGAAAAGCACTCTGAGAAAAGCGAAGTAACCATCAATATGGAAAAAAAAATAAGGTAGTAGCATCTCACAGAGGAAAGAAAAGCATCAGATATGGGTACATCTTCTACACCAAACTGGAACAGGAGTAGACTTTCTTTACTTAGGGTACTATTCACCATATCTGGGGTGCTTCAAGAACCCGCCTCGCATTTTCTCAAGAAAGCAACAATCACTTCAGCTAACGTTATAAAAACGTTAATGGCATTAAAATCAGAAGCTAAAATTAACCTAATACATTCCTCTGCTAATAGCACACTTCTGTATAGGTCCGAGATGTGGTCGTTAAGATGCCATATTAAAACTTTAGCTAACTATCAACGACACCAAACGACGTAATACGTATGGAGGTACTACGGATGGTGCTAGTCTCCAGACCACTTTGTTGCCCCTTTTTGGCGAGACCTTATTTGGACCAAAGGTCGAGGGGTGTTGTCATTTTTTTTATTTTCTTGCTCGTTCATGGATTTGATTCTTTTTGTTGGTGGTTTGTTCTGTTTTGGGGTATTAGCTGAAAGTATATTAAATTAGATTAGGATCGGGATGGCCTATGGCTCTGTTTCACCGCGACCTTTTTAGATTTATTGTGATCCCCTTTTTCCTAGACGACGCTCTCTAATTTTGCCCTCTTAATTAGGCTTATCGTCTCTTAAAGCGGCTTCTTAGTGTAGCTACTAGCCGTGGGGTTCTCCACGCCCATTACTAGAAACGTTGTCCTTGCCAGGCCTTCAAATTGGCACAGCCACATAAATTGGTGTTTCTTCCTCCTCTTGGCAGAATCTGCAGGTTGCCTCATCTGCCAGGCCCATGTTATACATATGCCTATTTAGTCTACAGTGACCTGTCAACAGACCTATTATCATTTTGACAGTCTTCCTGTCTTTATTCAGTAGATCTCTAGTAAATTCAGGCTCCTGTTCTAGCTGAAAGTATGTTAGCTTTCTACGTTTTTCCTGTTTTTACGAGTTCCCTATATCTACTGCTCTTCTTCCACACAAGCATCCGGACCGTAGCTCCGCATACTTGTGTGCCCTTTGGTTTTTCGTCTGATGAATGAGTTCAGTTAGTTTTTCTTCTCTGGTTGTGGTACCTTACATCACACCGTTGTTTCCTCTGCCCTTGTAATTTTTGGAATCAGTACTTTTCACCGGGAAGGGGTGGTGTGTAACGATACTTTTGTATCGTTACTTACTTTTGAATAATTCTATATACGCATTTGTTAACGATTTAATTTTGCTAGAATATTCCGTGTTAAGTTTTTTGCTTACTGCCCTAGATTGTTGCTGAATTTTGATTTTGAGGTAGGTGGATTGTAGTAATACACAACACTGCAATTTACCGTTATTATTATTAATTCTATCGTTTGCTGATTTCTACTAATATGTATTAACTTAAGTTCTCTCAATTTTGATATAATTTTGAACCACTCGTACTACGTTGATGGTCCTCTAGACCTCTTCTTTTTCTTGTTTCTTTTCAATATAATTAAATCTATTTGCTATATATATACTGATGCATGTCTATTGTATTGTAATCGTACTCATATTGTTACTTAATATATTTTAATTGTTATTAAGACTCATTGTTTCAATTTAGTGCCTTACAACGGGGGATACTTACTAGGTAGCCCAGGTTTAGTATTCTTCTGATTAAACAATACTTGGCGCCCAACACTTTCATTTTATTTTTTATTTTAACAATATATTTATCCAGAGGAGTTTCTCATCCACCTCCAATCTTTGCGACCTGACCCTGAGAAGGAGTGTCCTTGTGGTCAGATATAACCTAATTAGTTATTCTAGCCAGGTCCGTCAAGTTGGGTGCCACACTTTCGATTTTTCAAAATTTAACTATACCATCGTTTTGTGCTGTTTGGGATGCAAAGAAGAAGAAAAAATGTGCTCTTAAGTCAAGTAGGCTTGCCCACTTTTAATTGTTAATATTTCGAGAACGGTGAGAGCACAATTTTTTGTGCAGCACAAATCAACACAAAACGATGGTACAGATAAATTTTGAAAAGTCGAAAGTGAGGCAGCCGACTTCACGGACCTATTCTAGCCGGATTTTACGTTGTAAAGGGGAAATGTTTATTCTTGTTATTTTATTTATAAGCATGTTAATCGAGTAAATCTGTACCTAGTAAATGTAATAATATTGTAATCTTTTGTTTCTCTTTTATATATTATTTTGCATACAAATAAACAGAAATACTTCTTTTAGTAAGATTTCAAAATATATTGCCTGGATATACATATATACTATCACCTAACCCCTACTAAATAAAATTAAATAACTTCATTCTATTGCCGAGGGCCCTAAATCGCCGTATGTTGTAAAACATTTAAGGTAATTTAAATAAGTTGCCCGCTGGAAAGGTCTGCGACCGATATTTGCGCCCTCTACATAGCCGCACATCGATTTCTCATCAATCATCGGCCGCTCTTTCTTTGTTACAGGCTGTCGCTTGTCAGCGCCAACTAAAAATGTTTACCATATGCCAACGATAAACTATAAATTTATCAACTGTATAAGTAGGTGCAATTTTTGAAAGTAAATATGCGTGCCTAAAGCTTCACTCAAGAATTGAGTACCAAATCGATAATAAATTACTTCTTCAAATAGTGCTTCACATCCCCTTCTGCGTTTTCACTTATCATTATTAATTCTGAAGAAGCTAATATTTATCCTCCCTATAATTTCGGGGTTCGATGCGAAAATTCTTTCCAGCAAATTTGGAAGGAACAGGGCTGCAAACTTTTTAATTGCAACTCTAATTTAAGCATACTTTGCCCTTCTTAAACAAATCTTCTTAATAACTCTTCCCGACTAATTAAAAAGTAAAGGGCATTATCTTTAATGTTGCTCTCTCGAATCTGAAGGGATAAACTGCCTTCTCTGCTATTTAATCCGTGATGTTATATATTACTAATAATAATGCAAACTACATTTAAAGGTGATTTTTATAATTGATATTTGAAACTTCGTCAATCTATTATTTGTACATATGAAATAATTTCAACTTACAATTATCAACTTAGGAATGATCTACTCACACGCTGTACTACTTCGAGGAACTTTCTTGAAATTGGAACCTTTAAAACCTTTTTACCAGAAAATATATTTGTATTTATAGATGCAAACCAATGCATGATGATCTAGGGCAATGTGTTAGAGCTGCGGTTCTTAACCTGTGGTCCGCGGACCCCCAGGAGTCCGCCACTCCCTTTTAGGGGTCCGTGAAAGAATGTTTTTCGTGATCAATATACACATAGTCAGGTTGAGTACATTTACGAAACATTATACAACAAACAAAAACAATAAAACCTATTCTGTTAGAATATTATGCCATGATATAGGCATTAGGCAATGAACACCCGGGAGTGAGCGATAGCTAAAGTAAATAACAGAGAAAAAGGACAAATATGGGTTCCGTTTGCTAGAATAGGAAGTGAGTACACGCATTATTCAGCTGTGCCAGTTCTAACGAACTTTTTTGCTTGCTGTATATTTGTCTTACACATGGGTATGAAATCTTCGATGATATTCTTCTCCGACACATTAGATTCCCTATCGTTCCAACGATCGCTAGCTGCATGAACATTTCTCCCAAAGAATAATATCTTTTACAGTATGTAACAAACACACCACAACGTTTACATTTTTTAGAATCTGCGCATGCGCAATCCTCGATACAATTTTAATTCCCTTGGTTACGTCGAAATTTTGCGTATTTTTTCTCATTGCATTTCATTGGTATTCACACGCAATTATTAGGGGCGGAGCCATCTGAATAAGTATCCATTGCCTTTTTAATTTTACTTATTTAAACATCTATTTCGTGTGATAGTGTGAGAATCGTGTGCAATATTTTTAAATCCTTAACATGGATCGCTGGCTAAATTTAGAACGCAAAAATACTGAAAGTGATAGTGTCGTTACATCTTGCTCAAAGTTGAGTGAAACTTCTTTCAGTGATCATAAGAAATGTCGCCGTTATAGTAAAGAATACCTTTCTATCGGTTTCACCTACACAGGTTCGGAAGACAAGCAAATGCCTCAGTGTGTGTTATGTTATGAAATTTTGTCGAATAAGGCAATGAAGCCGTCGAAGCTTCGAAGACATCTTGAGACTAAACATAAAGATCATGTTACAAAGGGCATCGATTTTTTCAAAAGTAAGGAACGTGAACTACAAGGAAGTAAAAAAATTGTTAAAATGACTGCAGGCATTTGTAGCAACGAAAATGCTGTGGGAGCTTCATTTGAAGTTTCTCAACTAATAGCGAAAACTGGGAAACCGCACACAATAGCTGAAGAACTTATATTGCCTGCTGCAAAAATAATGGTTTTTGCATTGGTCGGTGAAAAAGCTGCCAAGGATTTGTCTTTAATACCATTGTCAAATGATACAGTAAAGAAGCGAATTCACAGCCTGCCAACTAATGTGAAAGAGCAATTGTTAGAGAAAGTTCGTATGTCGCCTTATTATCTCCTACAACTAGACGAAGGTACAGGTATAACAAATAAAGCAACCTTGATGTGTTACATTAGGTATGAAAATGTGAAAAATATTGTCGATGATTTGCTCTTCATCTCCACATTAGTGCACACTACAGGAGAAGAAATATTTAGTAGCAGAAACGACTTTTTAACATCTCATAATGTTGACTGGTTGAAATGCATTGGAATCAGCACTGATGGGGCACGAGCTATGTCAGAAAAGATTACAGGACTTAACGAATTAAAGAAGTTGCACCATGGGTGGCTTGGACTCATTGCTGCCTGCATAAAGAGGCTCTAGTTGCTAAAAAAAATCCCAGGAGAAACTACAATTGACCTTAAACGAATCAGTAAAAATTTTCAATTTTATGAAAAGCAAAGCATTAAATTCAAGGCTTTTTGAACAACTTTGCAAAGGAATGGACAGTGAGTACTGTCATCTCTTGTTGCATTCTGACGTTCGTTGGTTATCTCGAGGTAAAGTGTTATCTCGCTTATGGGAACTGAAGGACAAGTGAGGCTATTTCTCATCGATAAACAGTTTTACCTTACTAATCGCATGTGTGATTTTTCATGGCTAATAAAGTTAGCGTATTTATCAGATATTTTCACCCACTTAAATATGCTTAATTTAAATCTTCAAGGACAGCAAGGTATGTACATTGACAATTTTCCAAGTGAACGACAAGATCGAAGCAATAATTAAGAAGCTGGCTTTGTGGCATCATCGACTCCCGAATAAAAACTATGAAGCATTTTCAAACTTAAAGAACTTTCTTGAATCTGTTGACGAAGAGTTGTATAGAGAGGACATGTTAGTTATTGCACAGCATCTAAATGATTTGCAACACAATTTTCGTGAATATTTTTCGGCTCCTGATTCAAGTAATGAGTGGATTAGGGATCCGTTTTCAGTGAACATCTACCAGCTACAAGGACTAACAGCAATAGAAGAGAAAAAATCATTGAAATATCCACCAATGGCGCTTTAAAATTAGAGTATATGAAAATGCTGCTTCCAAATTTTTTGGTACAGTTAAAAGAAGATTATCCAGAGTTATCTATGAAAGCTCTAAAAGTTCTAGTGCCTTTTGTGACCTACTTGAAAAAAACCTTCTCTGCTCTTATTTACCTCAAAAATAAATATAGGAACCGTTTAACAAATGTAGAATCAGAATTGAGATTACAAGTTTCCAACATTAAACCTGATATAGCAAGACTTGTTAGCGAAATACAGCACTAAGCATCTCATTAATTTATTATATGTAATACTAAAACAAAGATGGTCAGCGTAACTGTTTGTTTATGATTTCAATTAAAACTTCTGTTATATTTTTTTATTATCTACTTATTTAAAATACCTTCAATATGTAAAGTGAAAAAAAATTAATAAGGGTCCGTAAGAACAAAATAATATTCAAAGGGGTCCGCGATAAAAAAAGGTTAAGAACCGCTGTGTTAGAGCATATCGGTAGTTTAGGTATTGAATTGTAACAGTTCGATGCTCATAAAATACCGATTCTTTACATTTTCGCATGACGCGTGTTTTTTAAACATATATTGAAATTGAATAGATTTTTACAATAGTTGAATTAAATTTATATTTTCATGTGTATACAATATAATATTGAAAAAAATCACGTCACTTTCTTCCTTTAAAACAGAGGGTCCTGATTGTGGCTCGTAGTCTTGCCGTCTTCGTCGCCGTAAATCTCTTCCACTTCATCGTCCCGTTCTTTTATCTGGAAGGGAAAGAGCTCCAACTCTATCAACGTCGTCCGCGCTTTCTAGCACGGGAATCCCGTTTAGATAATTCCCATGACAATTTTGCCAAGAAGAGAGAGTGGCTTTCTTTTATGCATCCGTAAAAAATATTTCAAACATAATGTGGTACGAGAGATATCGAAAGATCCCCCGTCTTCGGTGTGTACAAGAGCGAATATCTTGTTTGGTATAAATAATGTCCATTCCCGCAGTTCAGGTGGAAGCTCGTTTTTAAACGACCAGGGTTTACTAATAACATGTCTAAGTAATATGGCATCGTCAAACGAACTGATAAATCAACATCTTCTCCAATGACAGCAATAATAGGCTCTTCCACTGGATTGCCCATAGTTGGTAATACATGGCTTAGAACTTTTTAGTGTCTCGAATCCATTATCGTTGAGTTGTGATATGAAAATGTAATCAGCTTGCTTTTATGGAGCTGATTGGGAAGGAGTCTTACTTGAAAATGAATGAGGTTAAACTTCTTCATTCTATAGTCGCTTCTTTCCGTCTCAACGCTTACATCTATACACCCTTTTAGAGCATTCGTCGACTGAATATGGGGAAATCAGAAACATATTTTGTGAATCCTGAAGGAATAGAGGTAGCAAATACAAAAATAAAAGTAACGGAGATAAACAAAATAAAAAATCAAACACATCTTCCAACTCTACTAAAGATTTGCTTGATAATTTGGTCATACTTCATTTCTCATCAACCAAAGGTTTTTGTTTAATCAATACTGCGACACCGTCGGGGCTCAAATAATCGATATATTAAATAACAAATATTTATATTAACGTCCAAGCTGAGAAATTAATATTTAAAAAAATAATACCACGGTGGTTATCTTCTCAATGAATTTATAAATTATTCGGCTAAAGTCTCAGCCTCCGTCTATCATTGCACAATATTATTAGTACTGATCTTGCTTAAATTTGTTAATTATTTTAGTGTTTATGTTCTATGTATTTTTAGTTTTTCTTCACACTACATGGCTCTTATGATGGTCTCTGACAGAAACTAGTAAGCGGAATAATACATAAATTGATTGAGAAGATAACCACCTTGTTATTATTTTTTCCTAAAAAAAAAGTATTTATTTCGACACTTAAGGTCAAATAAAAATAAATTAATACTATTAAAAACACTAATAATACATATTTAAGTGCTACTAAAAACACTGATTAAACTAGATTCACTTAAATACTACTTATTTATATTCACTTGTTATTTTCACCGTTCGCTCACTTTGCAAGTAACTCTTGCATCGGCTTTTCTATTTGCACTCACAGAAATTTCGATTGCTTGTTGATGCAGCATACAGCGCTCTCTATGAGCAGTCTGATTATCTACGTGATCTGCACTCTAAAGAGACAGCATCATCCGCCGGCGCAGTTGCAAATTTAAATTCAAAATTTTAAAAATAAACACGCGTTACAATATTAAAAACAACTAATGCCGAAGTTCTTGTAATCAATAAACAACAAATTTAACACTCATAACTCCATTACTCAGCAATAGATGGAAAGCCAAAACGACGTGTGTAAATGTTTTCTTTTAATTATCTATTGTCAATATATCGGCACAAATTTATACCTTCATTAGGATAGACTACAGAAAAAGAACGATCAAAACAATACAAAATATGAATTTATATGATGAAAAATTAGAATCCCCTCGTTATAAAGGTCAGGGATATAATCAAATGCAAATTTACCAAAGAATAAATCGGTGAGTTAAGCTTGGAACTTCAAGCTTCAAGGACTCTCGCCTCGTTAAAAGTGTATAATGATTGATAGTGCTTAAAACAGCAGCAGTAGAATTATTTCTAACATCTCTTTCTTGAGCAGAAAGTCTGTTTTTACATTTCCATATCGCATAAGGAATAGTCATTATTTTAAATGTTGCAGATGCATCTGAGGAATCAATTAAATTAATTAGACTAGTGAAAAAAAATGACTTAGTTTTTTTAGCAGCATAAGTGATATTTTTTAACTTAGTGTAAGGTTTGAATATATAAGTTAATTTAAGATTGAATTCTAGATATATTGTATGTATTAACTGTATTAATTCAAGTTTTCCGAGCCTTGATGTAGGGGAGTAGTTGCGACAATTGCGTTCCTACTATGAAAACAACCGATTGAATGGTTATAAAAAGTCCATTATAATCCATGGCTTGACATCCTCCAACAACACAACAACGGCAGTGTTTGTATAACTATCAAGGATGGAGGGTAATAGTGTGGGAACAATTTTTTTTTTAATTTTATTCGAAAAAAAGTTTCAAATTGAAGATTTGTAGGGTTTCTGTCTATGAGATTAGTATTTTTAAAGGAAAAAAGCTTGAAAATACATTTTTTTTTTAAATTTTAGTCTAAGCTCACCGTTCCGCCTAATAAAAAAATAAAGAGAAAAAATTAGAGATTTTGTTGTAATAATAAAAAATTAACGGTTTGGTGTTCGGCGATTGCACAATCTGTCTCCGTCTCCGCTGTCACTCTTTAGCAGCATATTAAATATCACTTAAACACTAACCAAAAACCATTAAATGATACCTAACATATGTAACGCTGAACGAACGCAAAAATTGCCAGTTTTTTATTGGCCAAAACAGTTGTGACGTCTTAGAACATAATTTGAAACTTTTTTAATTGGTTTTACTCACAAATGGGAAACCTAAATATTGAATTATTTTACGCAATCATCATCGTATAACACAAACATGAAGTACATTTTTTGTATAACTTACTGAAGTACCCGATCCTATTGTGGGATCTCAACATTTTATTTAAATTGTCTACGTTTTTACTGTGGAACATAGGCTCACACATGTTCAAGATCCTGTGTCTAAAGCCTAGGACAAGATGGAACGAATTAAAATTGAGCTAGTAATTGGGAATTCGTTGCTTCCCTATACCACTCCAAAATAATCTTATTGTCAATATTTCTGACAAACAAAAGAAAAAAAAAACAATTATAAGTTTCATATTCTACAGTAAAACGAAGATGTTGATTAAAACTAAAAATATTGAGGGTATAACGAATGTTATCAAATGCCAACCAAACATCGTCAACATTACTGGCGAATAATAGAAAATGGAAAGTTAGTAACATTCTTTACACATTAGTCATAATTATCTCACCCAAGCTGGAGAATACAGTATCACCCATAGGTGAAATACAGACAATAAATATTTTTATTGCTTTGTTATTTTTGTGTTGATTGTTCTTTTCTCTGTGGTCTACCCCGACGAAGGCACAAATATTAGCAAAATATTGGCAATAAAGAAATAAAGAAAATATTGTTTGGGCTTTCCATCCATTGCTAACTCCGCAAATTATATGGAGAGTTTTTTTTTTATCAATAAGTTGTTGAAATGATCAATATAATGATAATTTGAATTTGCGTAGTGTTGTGTTGAGTTGCTTTTTTAGCTTTGAACAATTAATCTAGAAAGCGTTAAACGAGGTCTCACTGTATTTAAAAATATTACAAAATCAGATGATACAATAAAAATATAAATCTACACTCATGCTCGCCAATTATAAAAGTAAATAGTTTTGAGAAGAAAGAAGAAATAATTGCGTTCTTTTGATATTTTAAGCTAATATTTAACAAACTAACAAATACCGCACAAATAATTGCTAATATATCGCTTTATATAACGTGTAAATCGCTGCAGTTATGGCGATTGGAGAGCAGTTTGTGAAAAATACCACAGTTGAGCGAAGTAAGTAAAATGTTACAATAAAAAATCCAAATGATGACTAGAAGTAATGTACACTTTTAACCGATACCGCCATAGATAAATTACATCTAAAGCACATTCCAGAAAGTAATACCATTGAAGGTTATTTATATAAACCGTAAAGATCTTTGTAAACAGTTGTATTGGGGCACACAACCATATTACGAAGTATTTTTCCGCTTACCAGTTTGTATCTCCAAACAGACAATTTGAGAATCGTAAAAGTGCTAGCAATAATACTAAATTTTTATAATCTTGCTATTCAACTTATTCGCTGAAACCGTATTCTTAAGTGTTCTCGAGGCACATAACTGAATAAATTTAAAATATTTTTTTAACCGCCATTAATCGGGTTGTACACAAACAGATAGAAACCAACATTCTTAGATGTTTGATTTTATCGCTTATACTACACTGTAAAAGCATTACGTTATAGTTGCTTTAACACGTCTTGTCTCGAATAGATGACATTAGAAGATAGCAGCAGCACACGTAGTAGCTCAATGTAATGGCAAGGCGTTCCATTTTGATATCGATAATCGTGCCTGAGTCCGTGCATTTTACCGCCTGCAGTTTCTCTGCACCTTTCTTCTAAAATAAATAGCTACTTGTTAATGCTGAAGCCTACACGGTTAATACATATGTATATTTCGCAGAATAACAGTGCATAATGATTGTAAAAGGTTCTTGCTAGTTACAAGAAAACAGCCTAGAACAAATCCAGTCACATTATAAACTTACACTCATCAATAAATCCATTGGGATTAGATAAGACACTGTCATGAGATAAATGAGGTAATCGTGTTCCTAAAAAAAACGAAGTTATAAAATTGAAACTATGTAGTAGTGATGCATAGTTCAGTTCACTCTTGCCAATATCAAACGAGCAAGCATTAAATTTAAGTATAATTAATAGACGAAAAGAGAGAGAAATCCACATATGAAGAAATAAAGAAAACGATAAAACAACTAAAGAAAAAAAAAAAGCAGCTTGCTTTAGCAATATTTCTGCGACATTAATAAAAGAAGGAGAAGAAAAGTTGTTTCGAAGAATCTTTAATTTGTTAAGGAGGATATGGCAAGAAGGGAAAACACCAAATGAATGAGACAGGATTCATAATCCCAATATCCAAGAAGAGATATGAATAACTGCATAAATTATAGAGGAATTACGTTCATAAATGCTTATAAGATTTTAACAGTAATAAAGAAAAAAAAATAGGAAAGCACCATTTCTTCTGAGAGATTACCAATATGGTATTCAGTCAACAGTCGATTCAATACATAATTTAAGACAAATTCTGGAACCTTATTAATATAAATTAGACATAAGAATATTCACCAGTTCATGACAAAAATAAACATAAGATTTTTAAAGAACCGCCAAGCAGATAATTTAATCTTTTACTCTTCTCAATGTATTTTTTGAAACAATACGCCCTCTTTTATTTGTACATATTTTTTTAATAACATCGGGAATTTAGTATGTACTGAAAGATTGCAATTATTTAACCTATATTTGGGGAGAAAGGAATTTCCTCAAACCCCCAACAGGTAATTAACGCCATTTGTAGATGGTGCAGCAGAGAAATCTGAGCATTAACACGAACGAAACCGCGGCAGTGCCGTACACCAGGCAAAAGAGAGTAGAACACTGGATACCACCCATCATTCAACGTGTGAATCTTGCATTTGCAGACAATGTCAAATATTTGGACGTACTGGCTGACACGACATTATCCTGAAATCCACATTTGGAAAAGATCCACGTGGCCCACTAACAAGGCAAGGCTGTTCTTATGAGCATGGCAAAGGATCTGTAGGAAATCTTGAGGGCTTCCTCCAAAGCTAATCCATTGGAAATCACAAAAGTAAAGTCCTCCTCCCCAACATTGGTATTAGTACCAAAGGCCTGCTAGTTTACTGTTGGTTCGAAAACGGTGCAGGGTGTAGCCGCAGGAATATTTTATCGCAATCCAAGAGTCATATCATCATCATATCACATCTTTCGCAAACACACAACGATTTCTCAGGTGGAAATCTATGTTGGATGGAGACATGTTATCTGCGACTGCCCTGCTGCTACCAAAATCAGGTATACCTTCGAAAAAGCTGGCCCTTCCTTGGAAGACTTAAAAACAATCTCATTCAGCAAGTTAGATGAACTCTAAGATAACATCCGCTAATATCGAACCATCGAACCACGCGGTTGCTATCTTTTACTAATCCATTCTAAACTAACCTTTATTTTCATACTTTATTCCTGTAATTATTTTAAATAGAATATATATTTATGTATATCTGGGATTGTACGCAATTTTCTGAAAACATATGGTTTGTTAGTTTTGGTTGCCATGTTACTAAAATTTTGTATTTCTATCTTTCAATCAAGAGTTTCAGCTCAACAGCAATAGTAGCAGCCCTGAAGATGTTCTTTACGAGTGTGAACGAAAAATCGGTCAGAAGAAGATCCACGAAATGGTTCCAGCCCGGAAGCCCAGCAGCGTATGGTATAGACAAGTCGTCGTCCGGTCTATGTGTTAGTTTAGCGTGAACAATATTGCTTGCTGGCATAATATAAACCAAGCACTGATATTCAATGGTGGTTTCTTCTATGGTTTGCAGGTTTGCGCAACCACCAAAACTCATAATAGTTTCTTTAATTTATAAAATAAAAGGGTATATTACATTTTAAAAGTTTATATTACACAGCGGATCCGTTCGATAAACGAACGTTTGCCGAAAAAGTTTAGCAGATGCATTTCAAATTTAAATCTGAAGTAATCGATATCAAGTAAAACACGAACTTTTAGTAAACAGTTTTACTATTTTATTATTACTAATCCGTATATTTATAATATACATATGTGACTGCGATATAAAAAGTGTACTAGTCAATTTTCTTGTTTGCTATTTCAAAAATTATGGACAAAAATAATTGAATTTGTATAATTTACATCATTTAAGTAATCGAATTATGAAAAATGTAGTCCAATTTTTCTTTTTGGAAATGTCAATATTGCTGCTCATTGTCAAATGAATACCGCATATCAAGAAATATACCATTGCACAACGAGAAATTGAAGCACAATCTATATGTATTGAACATTATAATTAATGGTGGAATTCTGTTTATATTTGTAGGATCTGTAAGATTATGCGTAAAATTATAAGTAAGTATTTAGGGATGCTTACAGGCATTGCAGATATATACAGAATCTCACCATAATTGTGTGCGTTTTTGTAGAGCTTGCGAACTTGCGTCGAGAGAACACGATAAATCAATTTTGTCCTCTAAGCACCCGGGTGTTTTTCTTGGATTAATAATTTTAGTGTTGAATTGGACGTTGTTATAAACGACCATTTTAAAAAAGCTAGTGTTTCCATGAAAACAGCTTGTATCTTACTGAAAATATCTATCAAATAACAATTCTTACCCATACTTTGATGAACGGAAATTTTGTTGTGAGCTAAGGGCAATTTATGAAACGGAAGATTTTAAATTAATCTTAGGTTTGCTTTTACTTTATGACATAACTTAATCAGTGAAATTTTAAAATTTTAAAAATTCTAATTCACAACTCCGATGGCATCTGCTGATGCAAAACGATGTTTTTGTTTTCTACTTTGAAAAAAAAACACTTTCTTAATAAACAGCAAAGCACAAAAAGATTTTATGCATTGGCGATGCTTTCTTAAGAAAATGATTTTATCGAAAGTATTTTAGATTTTAATCAAAAAGTTATAGATAAATTTACTATTACCCTATTCCCAAAGATCGTCGCATGGAGTTTCTATTCCAATAAAATCAAATATTAGTGAGTTTTAAAAGTATTTTTCTCAATTAATTAAAATTATAAAACAGAATAAAAAGATAGTAATAAAGCGCTACAGCCATGCATTTATTCTATCAATTATTTGAAAAAGTTGGTTAGAATTCAATTCGGAGGCTGTATACAGTAATATTTCTAAATTTGGATGATACTCAAACAGTTTTGTCAATTTTTCTATATGTTTACCAAAATTTGCATACAGCCTCAGAATTGAATTTTGGCAATTATTTCAATTAACTTTTTTAGGATATGTCTTCTAATCTTACTCTTTGCACATCCATGGTATATTTTTTAAATTTACCGCCATACTAGTAGTCACCTGATGTGTATCAAAATAAATTTTGGAGTTCCTAGATATGCACAACCTATCCTCCGAAAAAGGTTTTAGTATATTTGAGTAATAAAAAATTTCCGATATGTTGCAATATTTATGCCGGTCACTGTATATGTGCATATGTCCCTCATAAGCTGTGTACTATCAACTGGACTTGAGCAATGGATAGTAAAAACCATTATGCATAATACGCCTTAACGAGAATGTAACTGCCGATTATAATATAAACATGTGGAGATTGATTTACACTTAAAATACGCAGATTTTGTAATCTAATCTGCAAATGTTCCGGTTGATAACATAAAAGATTATTGGTATTACAACGCACTTGAGAATCGAGTTGTTTTCACCTATAGAGGAAGAAGTCTTTAATTTTAATGTCAATCTTGGTGAAGTGAAAATAATCATGATTGACGATTATACGGGTAAACAGGTCATGACCAGTTTTTAAAATATTTCTATTAAAAACACTTGCCAATAAGTATATCATCTAAATTCAATTTTGTAAGGCAGAATTTCTACTTTAAAAAAATGAGGTCATCCATTATTGAAAATATGTCAAAAAAAATATCTTTACCGCAAAACAAATATATTCAGGAGATGTCAGTAACACATGCGAAAACAATTCATGTGCATTAATTGTTTTGGCATTGTTATAGGATGCTATATCAATGCTGCTTAAAATATACATATATATAACTTAAAATAAATGTTTTCGTTTTAAATACACTGAAGGTAAACATACAATATGCAATTAATTGAGTTAATTAAAATTCCACTGCTCAGCTCTCCAGTCGTTTGTTCATGAGTAAACATGATCTCTCAGCTTATATAACATGTCCTAGTTCTGTTACGGCCCAATTAAAATCTCTGAGATCCGTTTCCCATGTAGAAACAAAATTTTTGGATAAATTTTTTTAAATGATTTTTTCCGCACCTTCTTTACTTGGTACTTTTTTAATTAGATTATTATTTGTAAAAATGGTGGCACTTGCACTTGTTCAAGAGGGCTATAGCAACTTGCTTCATAAATAGCATAGATTATATTCCATAATATTTAATATATGTAGATTAATGTAATATCCATTATTACTCCTAATAAAATTATTCATGATTGCTATAATTTAACAACTAACTGCGTGGTTTGCAATTCACCAAAGATAGTGGGACAAAAGTTGTTATTGTAATATCAACAACCAATATATTAATAATGAGGTAACAGAGGAATAACTAAATGTGCGCCGTACAAATCAATTGTATTGAAAGTATTAAAATTTCAAAAAGATGTAATTATTATTATAAAGCGCACACACTTAGAAATGAAACTCACGTGACTTCTTTTACTTGTACGACTTATTTAACTGTACGGTAATACTCAAAAATAAAATTCCTATTTTCGATACAATTTCTCAGTAGCTTTTAAAAAACAATTTTAAATGGACAAAGAAAAATCAGCACAATAACACACCAAATGTTTTGAAGTCAACTGTAAAATAGTGGCTTTGTGGCTTTGTTGTTTTCTAGTTAGAAATGTTGGGAGTATTTAATTCGTTGCCAACGTATTGTTTATGCCTTGTTACGTCAGATAGGTATCATATGGATTTCATTGCTTTTATGTGCTTTGTAGGTAGGTACATAAATTGATTTAAACATTCGAGTGCTTTGAGCATATTTAAATAGAAAAAACATGTTAACTGAGCAAATTGTTGAGTGAATCAGCAAATCTGTTTTCTCGGTATATTACCAACATCTCACCTGAATTTTGTGAAAGAAATATATGTATTTCTGGCGGGTTAGATCACGTGGGTCCTTTTTTTTTAGTTAAGAAACGTATACTCGTTTATACTTATAAACTGAATCGTTCACAAAATGTAAATCTTTTGAGATCATTTCACGGAATCGAATAAGCTTGATGTATGATTCAATGTATGAATCTATTAATCCTAGCTTGCTTGCTGAAAAGTAAGGTTACCTTGTAAATTGCAATTTTTTTTGGTAACACATGCGGATTGACGAAAAAAGAAAAACAATGCAACGTTTCTTATACGTAATCATCGGCCTTGTACTGTATGTAGAACTGCAGTACAATGAAAGTTGCTGACCAGCCACTAGAATTTGTTGTACGTCTTCGGGAGTGCCAGTCGGATTGGTTTTCTCACAAAACTGTTACATTTTACCAACTAAAGGATATCCTTAATCGGTCATCGTAAATAATATAAACTTCTTTTAGCGAAGGAATAACACAAATTACTATATTAGCACTGCAAGCTCTCACCATTAAAAAAAATAGCAATTGGCCATATGACTATAATTTATACCGTGTTGGCAATTTTTTGTTACATGTATCACGCATTGAAAAATTGCCAGAACGGTATGATCGAAGATGCTGTTATACTTTCTGACTCATTATAACTGGTTTTTATATCGCATCAGCTTCTTCCGTTTATACACTCAGAGCATGTTGTACAGTGGGTCTCAAAATTAATGTCATGCCCTAGGGAGGCGATATCCAACTTTCTTCCTTATGGGAGTGGCTTATTTCCGGAATGCTCTTAATTACCGCCGACAGACCTTTCTTACATGCGTATGTATTATAATGCATTTTTAAATGGAGAATTTGGTCCTAAAATAACATCATTTCAAACGCGCTCACGATCACTCATAGCTTATACAAACGGTTAAGCTACGAAAGGTTTCGATGCCCTATGGTTGAATCCTAATTGCTAACGTATTTTCTGACGAAAGTATGTATGTTTGTTACGTACATCGATATGCTTAAAGTGTTATGGAGGTTTAAAACATATCGCATATACTAGAGATACATACAGGAAGAAATGTTGACGATATTAATTGCTTGGTTGTGTTATTTCTGAATATTTATTTATGTTATATTTACAGCTACCGTAATTATTTTCACTGTGTTTTCTTGTTATAGCTAAAGATTTATTTCCTTCGAATAAAAGGATTAATTTCTGTAGCAAACGATCCTCTATTTTATAAATAACAGATTTTACGGATGTCTATATCTATAATGTATTTAAAAATGTATCTAATGTAAACTATCCATTGTTCAAAATTCGAAGTTTTTTTGCATAGAATGTGAAGAAAATTGTTGAGTATATCGCTTCATTACCCTACTATAAAATATTGTAAGTTTCTCTTAATGTTTAATTTGAATAAAAAAAAAAAAACTACCTATACGATATCGGAACTTTGAACCTATCTTAACGTGACACACTGATCTTTAGAAAAACTTTTTGTTAGAGATCGTTATAGTTTTTTATTTATACCAACAATATAATTTCCTTTGTAGTTCTGTGCACTTGCGTAGTTCTCTTTGCAATAGTTCTAAATATTGTGTAATTATTTATATTTTGTGTACTTTGTCTTTTATATATCGAGTATTATATAGTTACTTTATTGTTTATTCAACCTTGGCGACTGCGTTAGATAATGTATTTTTTGTGATGAAGCTTTGGTTGAAATAAGAGCTTTTAACTAAAACAACAAATCTTTACCTATTTTTGGACTCTGAAATGGATCCTTGTTTCTGTAATTTGCTTATCTTTACTTTTCTTATGATGTATATCTTTCTCACGATCTATTTACTATCTCCTATCTATCATCTGTGACTTGTGTTTGGCGACCGCAACGCGTCATCACACACTTAAAATGCTAAAAATATTGGGTGTGAATATTTTTTTCTTGTTAAAAATATACTTTCCCTATAATAACATTCTGTGGACGTAAAAGGGAAGATCTAAGATATGGTGAACATACACCAAACTGTGACTGTGACGTGTACACAACGCTTATAGTAACTACACCTCAAAAACAAAAATTATTTGAAAATACTTATTAGATATAGTATAACAATCTTCTATTTAATTGTGCTTGTGTTGAAAATGTATTTTTTGCGTACATTTATTAATTATGCTTAGAAGAGCTCATCAAAAAGATTCAACATTATAAACTAGAAGGTTTTACATCTGATAGTAATAAATTACTCGCACTCTTAACCACCAAACTTGTTAAAATCAACCAAAACAGGGCTCAAATTACTATTATAAAAAGTTTAAACGTTTCTAATACCTATCCAAATGTTATTTATTTGATCTTCAATCTTAAAATGTTTATTAATTCCCTATATCCCCTAAATTATCGGTCATGGTATAGAAAAAATACATTTTTCTATAAAATATATTTATTTATTCATATTTCGTCAGTTTGGTATATTGAGTATTGGTATATTAAGTTCTGTTGAGAAACCCACGTTTTCCATTTAAAAATAATTCATTCTACATAATTGAAAATTTATTATTTTTTAATAAATTTAATATTTTTTATATATCTTATGGTAACTAAATAACATACCAGTTACGAACATTACGGCAAGCAAAATACACAAGTAGTATAGTATAAGAAATAAATAGTTAATATAACAATAACAACTCTAAAGAAAAGAGGTATCAATTCAACATGCATCGGATAGGCATACAAGCAAGCGGCTCTACAAATGATCGGCGATAACGACGCCGATGTGTCTTCAAGTAGTCCCGGATAGCGAGCCAAACATCAAAACCATGAAACGCCTTTTTAACATCCCGCTAGAGATATTTAAAGTACCCAAGTACCTATCGTCAAGTGTGTATGGGTTGTAGCCTTTATTTCATTTAGATGTAAAACTGAGCAGAGTGTGCCCTCCAAGAAAGTATTTATAAAAAAAGATCGTAAATTTAACCCCGTTTAGGATTTGTTATTTTAGGGACGGAAATATTAAATTCTCGACACGATCGAAGCGAACAATGTATAACCACTCCTAGAAGAAAAAAGTTTTGATATCTGCTCCGTACGGCATGACATTAAAAAGGCGACCCACTGTACGGGTAACGATTTTTTATATATACCTAGCTAGCTTATGGTTTTGTGAATTAAGTAATATCAAATACATAATTCTTAATTAACAAATGTCATTAGTTTGTTATTTATTTGCCAATCCTGTATCAATAATTATTGATAACAGGGTAATAAGCACTTCAGGAGATTTAAAGTTAATTTATGTACGTAAGTACGTGCAGTTAATTTTATATAAAAAGCTAGTAAAGCGTTTCAATCAAGAGTCATCATACCAAACTAACTTTTCTCCGTTTTAAGATTTCTGCAAGAAATGATCGTCAATTCCAAAAACTATCAACTTTATGTATGAAAAATATAAATTAAAATCGACACAAGGCATTAACCTGTATCCCATGACGTAAAAATATACGAAGTTGTTTCAGTTCAAAAATAAAAAGGGTTTTGTACATTTTACAATTTCTGAAATTGAGACAAAGGAAATATTGTTTTTTTTTCTAGAAAATAACATATTTTCTTAAAATCTTGAAAACGTCTCAAAAATATTTATGCCTTGCCGTGTTAGACAACTATGATTTGGTTAATTCAAGGAATTCAAAATGTAATAACATGCAATAAGTTCAATTTGAAAAAATTAGTAGTATGACGTATTGACAAAACGAACATTTTGTATATGTTACAGTTGATCTTAAGTAGCTCTTAAAACAATTTTTATTAAGTGATTGAGTACGGCATGATTGACCGATGCTAGATAAATATTCTAAGTGTTCGGCACGTTACTCTCAACAGCTGTTATATCGGGATGAATAGCAAGCCTACATACTCGCGGTTTGACAGTCATTTTACGAACTTAGTAAAATATTCTTATGTTCCAATAGAAACATTCTATCATTACTCTTCAAAGTACAATGAATTTTTAAAATACTTTCACGTTATCCACGAAAATCAACATGTTACAAAAAATTATAAAGTAAAATATTACTACGTAATAGCTAGGTTCATTGTGCCTGAACTTCGGAATCTTTTCTACGTATACCTATCCAATTGTTTCAAATATGAATGGAATTATAAGTGTAGTCTAATTTTACCAGACGCACATAAACATTTTACACGTCAATACATTAATGACTACAAGGAAACCGACCGTAATCTAATTTTAAACGGATTAAATATCACCCAGAATCATTGACGCAATTAGTGAAACAAGGTTTGAACGGCAGCCCGCAGGAGGGCCATGTTATGTAGAAATTATTAACTAAAGGTGAACGTTTATGTGTTTGTGTAATTTAAGCGTCATTGAATCTGACGTACATATTACTGTCTGCCAAGAACATTATTTCGCATAATTCGATAAGTTATTACTTCCCTAGTTTACGCTAGTTTGCATCTAATTACCACATTCACATGGCTGCATCAATTCTTAGTACACCTTCCAAAAATACCCGCGTCCATGGACCAACAAGTGAAATGTTATATCTGCTGTAAATCCGTTTACTGTAGATTACAACGAACACATATTTTCTGCTAGAAATAACTAATAAATCTACAACTTCCTAAATACATTCTGCTGAAACATGTAGCTACGAGCATGCATGCTAAAATATCCTTAATTAACTTGTATTCAAACAACTTATTCCTTACTGCCAGGTCAATATTCGGAGATCGAGCTGCAAAAAATTGAGATGATTCTTGAAGCAAAAAAAAACGGATACGGCGCGAGAGCTTTAGATAGCCTCTGATTAGGCAAAAAAAACAGAAATTTTTTTGAACAGCAAAAAACCGCATGTAAATCCGTAATTTACATCATTATATTGATAAAAAATGTAAAATGAGCAACATTTAGTTGTAATAAACCGAAAAAGATCCCGCATAAACTCCATTTGTACTCCCGTGACCACACTCATATAACATCAGTAATTTCTCATACGTAACAAATGAGCCGCCTGGTCTAGTGGATAGCACGGTGGTTTACCAAAAGCAAAATCAGGAGTTCGATGCTGCTGCCGTGCTCATTTTTTTTGTTAATAATATATAAATCATTATTAAATTTATTTTTTGCATTTAAATTGAAATTGTTGCGACACGCGAAATGAATTAATGAAGAAAATAGATAAAAACTGAAAATACTTTATATTACATTAAAGTATTTTATATATTATTGGACCGTGATTGAGATTCAATTTTTTTATTGAATTTTAATTCATGCGTGATTCACGTGTCGTAACAATTTAAATTTAAATGCAAGAATTTAATTTACGAAAAAATAATTTAGTAATGATTTATATCTTATTAACAAAAAAAAATAATAAACACGACAGCAGCCTCGAACTTTAGAAACGGAGCGCGCTATCCACTAGACCAGACGGCCCATTTGTTTCGTATGGGAAATTGCTGATACATGAGTGCGGCCCGTATCCTTTTTTTGGCTTCAAGAATCACCTCAATTGTGTTCAGCTCGATCGGCAATATGCTGACCTGGAAGTTTTCTTGATGTATAATAAATACCACAATTTATCTAACCTTGTTATAGAATAAAATTAGAAGCTGTAGATCTCTATCAACCTTACACCCTATAGTGTTATGTATTTCTAAAGTTTCCTCAAAACTCGCCAAAGGTTTGGTTGAAGAGAGCCGATTATGGTTATAATAAAATCAATTTTAAAGTATTTATAAATACTTTTTATAGCATATCACTTTAAAACACCGCCATTCCAAAAACGTATTTTTCTCCTTTATGTCGTAACACTTATAACAGTTTAGATAAGTCAGGAAATGGTAATGTCTTATGCTCCCACATAAAAAAAAATCTATCAGGAAACATTTAAATAATCTACAATATTTCGAAGGAAACATTAACTCGTAAATTATCACGGCTTACGTAGGCGGCGCTACTCTGTAACGATTTGAATTACATTCCCCTTCGTTCAACGACCGCCTATGCGAAAGGAGATACTTGTCGGCGCTTTCCATCGTTTTTCATCGTGCTTATACCATAAAAATGCGTAACTGATTCAGAAAAGCATAACAATGCCAAAATATATATTCCCGTATTGGCAATAACGTACGGAATGTGAAATGATGCTGTCCATATTTTGGGAATAACGAAATAAATTACAGAACACTGAACAATCACTGAATTA